>VZSZ01002995.1:0-21158 GCA_013398815.1 Ibidorhyncha struthersii | reverse complement strand
GAGGAAGAGGGGAGGGGAGGAAGAGGGGAGGGTGGAAGGGAGAGGAAAAAGGAAAAAGGAAAGGAGAGGAAAAAGGCAAGGCAAGACAAGACAAGGGAAAGGAAAGGTAAGACAAGAAAATGAAAGGTCCCAAATATTCCCATTAGTTCTTACTTTAACCCTTCTATATAAAGCAGCAATTTCACAAGGCACATTGGAAAATTACGGAAGACACCTCCTTAGAGATGTAAATCAACACACTGATTTACAACTGACAATGAACTGGAGAAATTTGTGAAGAATTGTTAAGATGAGTAGATAGGCTTGACTGTAATATGAAGGGGTTTTTTTGGATGTCATGAGATACATGCATTATAATGGAAATTTCAGACCTAAGGAATTTTGAAAATCCTAATAGACAGGATCTGTAGCTTTTGGTATTAAACCTGGCTGACCAGTTAGTACCAGATCCTGATTATGGTATATAAGTTAAGCTCAGGCTTCTGGCTGAATGTGTTAAAAAATATGTGGAAATATTATGTTATGGTGTTACTGAAAGCAAAGAAAAATAATACAGGAATGCAGTCTAAAGTTTGGATTGGCACAATTATGTGGAAAAATATGACTGAAGAGTTGAAGCTCTGCAAACTGCTCAGCACATAATTCATAATGTTGTGGTATTTGCCTGGCTTAATACTTAAACACATACTTAGGATCTTATTTAAATGAAATCACTTAGTGTTGTCTGCCTTTTTGCCAAATATAAGTTGAAAAGCCAATAGTAGCATGACAGCTAGGTTTGACTTGGAACTGTGTGAAGCTCTGACTTTTTAGGTTTGGGTGGGGTCCAAATATTAGCATCCAATATGAAGGAATATCCCTGATACTGCACACCTTCTTAGAGCAAAAATACAGAAAAAAGTGGTCTTTAGGACCACTGCAAAGCAAATTGCAGCACAGTATATAGTTTTCTTTAATACAGGGTGATTACATAGTCTGAGCTGGAATAGTTCCTTAGAAATAAAAATAACTATACTAACGATGATACGGAGATCAGGGTGTATGCATACAGGGAATCAGACAGCTGGAAGGATTCAGGCAGGTTCTGTAACTGGGAAGAGCAAGTCTAAGCTAGCTCTATAGAAAAGAGATTGAATAACTGAAACTGAATTGCAGAGCCAATTTATATGGACTATCAGTAGCTTTAAGACAAAGTTTTTCCACATGGAAGTGAGAGGAAACAATAAGAGAAGTAAAATATCCATTGCAAATTGAGTTTTACAGTTCATCACGTAAGAAGAGGAGCATACTTTCAGGCAGAAGCTAAATATTTGATGATATTGTAGTTTGAGAAACAGTATGATATAAAGATAAATGAATATATATAAAAAAAGAGATGGCAGACCAGAGCTTCTGTATTTTCACAAGGTCATTTTAATTGAGCAAAACAAGGAAAATTTAAAACTGATAAAAATAAAGAATATATATATTTATTTCACTCAATTGACATTTAGGCTGTGGAATGCATTGCTGTTGACCAAGAGAACAGAAGCCTTGTAGGATTTAGAACACAATAGTTGGGTTAAAAGGATATATAAACTATGCCTCTGAGCACAAGTCCTTCTCCAAATAATAATGACAAAAAAAAGAGGCAATTGTGTCCAAAGGTACTGGAAACAAACTGCCACTCATGTCTAATGGTTGGGAGTTAAGTGTCTTTCCATGATGAAACTAAATATTAAAGTGGCGGGATTTCTGTCCGTTGTAATACAACAATTTTTGAGTCCATCTGTGTTGTTTTTTGGTTCTTGTTTACTGCTGACATGATTGGATTTGAACTTTCTTCTCCACAAATGTGTGAATGAATATTTTTTCAGGAATACTGATGGAACTGAAAAAAGAATACACACATGGAAAGAACAAAAAGTAATTCCATGTAAGTATTTCTGAAAAGCTATCTAAATCAAAAGTTGGATATGGTGTTTATGGTACAGTCCCGGGCGAGATATAATATATAAATTGCTGTACTGACTGGTGGTACAGATCTTTAAAGAAGAAATACTCTTTTTCTAAACCTAGAAAAGGAGACAAGTAATCTATTGTTGGTCTACACCAAGAAAAACAAATGACAGTGTTCTGTGTCCAATCCGACATAATTTCTTGGGAATGTCATTCAGCTCTCCCAGCACTAGTCAATAACATTCACCAATAATCTCATTTTTCTTCAGTTTCCTTCCAGTATGTTTCCATGTAAAAGTATAAAGGAATTCTTGCATCAGTTTCAAAATTGAGATCATTGGAGAGGCGTAACAGATTTAGATACTTTAATATTAGAGACGTAATGAGCGCTTAAATTTATAGAACAAATCCCATTGGAAATTGATGTTGTTTCTCCATACCTAATGTTCATTTGAAAGTTCTTCTGGAAATGTCTTCCCTTGATGACACTAACATGCGAACAAATATTTTCTCTGTAAACATAGTAATTGCAGTTTCTAAATTGATGGAAGATAGAAATAATTATTGTTTACTGTTTCAAGTAGAAAATACACATAGGTTTGTTTGTTCAAGGGTATATTACAAGCTCCAGGTGCTCTATAGAATCACCTGAGTTATAAGTGCAGATGATAGTGATGGAAAATATTAATAAACAGTCAATAAATCAGAGAAGCAAACCAACACTTGTCAAAATGTCCAAAAGGCCTTACTAAATATTTTTTTCCCCACACCAAGGAAGTCAAGCTGTTTACAAATAATGAGTATGATATTAACTGCTTTTATACACACTAAATTAATCTAGATTATAATCCATTTTATATTAAGGGGAAAGAAATAGGTTTAATGATTTGGTTTTGGAACATAACTGGCCCTAATTATGCACTTTTTTTTTATTTTCCTACTGACTTATGTGACACTACAGCTGATACCTAAAGCTGATTCGAATTTAACTTGCAGCGTTTAAGAAAAATATTAGATAGTCAAATTAAGAAACAGAATAATAATTTCCATTTAATGATATTTTTATGCTGAATGTATATTTCCAAAATTGTCCATCTGATCTATTTTATATTTTCAAATACTTTAAATCCTTTTCCCCCGTAGAATCATTAAGCTAAACATTTGTACATGGCATATCACAGTAAGGAACTCACAGTTCAGCGCTCATGCTTTCTGTACTTAAAGCAACATTTCCATGCATGTCAAAAATCCTTTAAAATAGTTGCAATATTCAGAGTACTTCATTGTTCAGTTAGCTTGAACTATCTAGCTTGGTTTATCATGAGGTTCAACTTTTCAGTGGATGTCCCAAAGATTAAGTGCGGTTAAGTTCTTTGAAAACAACTGAATATAAGAAAGACAGACAGGGCAAGGTTGCTGGGCTAGTTTCTCTTTTATGAGATACTCACATAGGAAAGGCATGTGACAAGTTCCCCAGCTGATGGAAGCTCTTATGTGGTACCTTCATCATATTAAACAGCAGAGCATTAATTGCAAGACGGGGAACACAGGAAATCAGGTTTATTGTGATTTTTACATTTGAAAATGACTCCAATTACCAAGCTTGCACTGGATACCCATAATAGCCTGAAATATGCCATGAGTGTGTGCCGTGCCTTATGCAAGCATGGTATGATGACTAAATGTACACTATATATTACTGGGTATTTCTATTCCTCATGTCCCACAGCTCTATCAACCACAGACATCTGCGGCTGCTCTCAGAGTTTATCACTACCTCTTTTTGTCAGGGCCTTGTTGCTGGTCATTTGTATTAAGAGCTCTTAGATCTTGCTCAGTGTAATCTTTCCACCTTTCCTGGTTGGTCACAGAGCTGAATCTCATAAAAATAGCCTTCTGAGGTTTTTTTTTATGCAGTCTGTCTTCCATCACCTTACCGCCTATCTTACACATTTAAATCATTGGGATTTTTTTTTTATATTTATGATACAGAGTTAGCATTATATTTGGCTGACTTCCCAATGGAAAGTACTTGATCTAGTGTGCATTTTATTAGCTTCCTGTATGTTCTATCTGAGGAGTAAGCTGATAGAACAGTTGGAGTTTTATAGGCCATAATGAGGAAAGAGATGCCACAATGCTTATGTGCTTATTATGCTTATGTTCCATATTTTCACTCTTTTTAAAGATTGGCCATAATATTACTTCCTTCTATTTCTTTGGATTTTTTTCAAACCTCTTAACCAACAGGATAATTTGGTAACATCTTTGTCTTAGTGTATCCCCACCTGTTTTTAATACTTTAGAGGGAACATTGCCAACCCCTTCTGCTTTGTTTTTCCTGAATGTTCTTGTAGCTCCTTGATTTTTCTTTTTTATACTGAATTCTTTCACAAGTGAGCCAGCTGTCTGAAAAGGTGTTTGTTTGTTAGTCACTTCTACCATGATCCCATTTAAAGAAATGTATCGCGTATCTGTATTTCCAAATGTCAGTTTTCAGATTTCTCAGGCAGAATACAGATATAAAAGTGAACAGACCTAAGGGGCTGAAACAACAGGCAAAGCCTAGAATTAGAGACTGTTATGGCAGGGGAATTGCAGTAGTTTCCTAGAAATTCCCAGATTTTTATCACCTCTAGAAATTAATTTGCTGTGCACGTTTCCTGACTAGACAACCAACTTTTTGTGACTGAGCTCTAGTTCTTTCAATTCTACAGATGTCATGCAATCCATGAGGTGCCTTGTACCTTCTACTTCATCTTCTCTGATCCCTTGAAACTCTGAAATGCCCATGAAGCTTAAAAAAACTTCAAATACTGTTGGTTTTGAAGTGAAAAATTTTCCTCCTCTTGTCTATTCTGTGGATAGGAGAACGATAAACAATAGCTTCCTCTTTGAACATGCACTGTTATACTTCCAATTTAAAAAATCTTCAAAATACAGTACTAGTGACACTGCTGAAATAAGTGATGGAATATGCAAACAAGGAAAAAAATAATATTTCCTGCTAGTAGTTGTGTTTTTCAAAATGAGAATATAATGTCTATTGATTAAACTGTGATATGAAAATTGAAACTTCTACACGGGCTGGTCAACAGTAAAGGCAAAAAAGTGAACCAGTAAGCACTACTGCTTTAAAAGATAATTATCTTTTCTTGTTTCCTTAGGCCAGAATTCCAGTCTACTGCAGCAACACACATCTGGCTAACTTCCTGGCAGAAAATTCCAAGGTAGCTAATATTTATACATTTCTTGACATTTCAAGGATGTATTAAAAGGGGGGAGTCAGAGAACTTTTCTCCATCCTGGTTTGGGATATGTGTGCCCTGGCCAAGTTCTGACAGCATATTGGGACGAGACTTGGATGCTTGGGATGTACTCTCTTTCTCCCTATACCTTGTTTAGCATTGGAAGGCAACCCAGGTGTGTAGACACATCAGGTACCACTGTGTGTTGCACCACCTCCCAGACCAGGAGTGTATTTTCAACAGACCACAGAGAACAGCTGCGACAGAGTTTTTGAAACAGCCAACATCCCTCACAATAAACGGTATATTCCATATACATATCTGTATTTTCTGCACTCCATTTTTTAAACAGGGTAGTTGCCATTAGTAGCAGTAAAATAACCAACTAACATATACTTTGGGGAACACATTTTGTAAGTGCAGGTTAAGACGTTTTGAAAGGACCCAAAGAAGTTAATCATTCCTTGCAATGAAATAACATACGATCACCTTATTTACGTCTGAAAATCCCATTCCTAAAATTTATTTTGTGATGTGAAGAAACAAAAATTCCATACCGTTTCCTGTTTATGTAAAGGATCAGTGAAATTTTGTGTGAAGGTTTTTGAATATTCTGCTTTCTAATGTAGAAAGATTTTTAATAACAGCTATTGGTTAAGTGAGGGGTTCTTTTAAACATGGAAACAATTTTTACGTACAAAAATAGTATCTATCTACAAGACTGGCGTTCGTAAGCAAAAACCCCCAAACCTAATTAACAACGTATTTTTGGAGCTTGTGTTTTCATTTCAGGTACTTATGGCTAGAAGGCTAAGTACTGGCATGGTGTGTAAAAAAGTCTCTTTAGGGCATGCTGAAGAACTGGGAATGGTTTTCAAAAATAATAAAATGACAGATGAATTATTTTTTAATGTAAATATGTCTAAATCATTAGGCATTGAAAAGTGTTATTATTCAAAATGTTAAATGAATGTAATTTGGATGTATATTGACAAAAATCTATATAGATTCACCAAGCAGTTCAGAATTTAAATGTATGTGGTTATTCACCAGAATTTTTTTTAATGTCTGGAGGAATTTTACCTAAATAGTGACAAAAAATAAAGAATAAGAATCACATTTACAGAAAGAAATGACTCAACATATATTTTTTTGTTTGTATACATTAGAAGACACTGTATGAGGTTAAATATTTGGTTTTCTTAGGAAAAAATCCTGTAATCTTTTTAGGAGAAAAAGACATAATACACATGGTATTAAATTTAAGATGATTCTGATAAGTCATTATTAATGACGTTCTGAAATAAATTTAATCAACAAGAAAAGGAGGGAGCTTAGGTGAATTACTTTTCTTTTAAAGTCAGCTGATTGATTTAAGTACTGTCACAGCAAAACCATTATTCCGTCACACAAAATGATATTTTGTCTCTTTTGATTCCATTTGTGAGGAAGTGAACAATGGTGGGAGCTATATCTGTTGTCTGTACATACGACTGTCACTGTATCAGCTGTTTTAACTACACCGTACCTTTTTAATTATTTATGTACTCTTTAATCTTCCACTGCTACAATGTAAAAAGATGCAGATGTAAGAGCTTTTGTTATAAATGGCAGAACTCCACATTGTTAGATAACCAGTTTTTCTTCCTCCCCACCTTCAGAATGCCAAAAAAAGCTGAAGCAAAAATGAAACCTTCAGCTCAGTTGTGCTGGTTGTGTGATTTATAGACTCATTTAACAAGTATGATTTAGTTGTATCTGCTGAAAGATCCCCACCCTAGCCCAAAGACATTACTGTCAGCTTAAAACTCTGGCAGTATATAAACTACATGGATATAGTCACAACTTGTTGTCCCAGACCTTATTAATCCTCAAGCTATTTGAATTTAAAAGCTGCTTTTGACATGGAATCCACTGTAAATCTGCACTCCCTGAATTTCCACTGACACTTCAGGGTGACATTTTGATTTTTTATTTTAAGGAAGTCTCTCTGTTCTTGCTTAATCTCATTACCTGTTATGCAGGCATTATTTTGTCTCATACCAAATATGTAGCTTACTACAAATTATTGTGTCATTGTTCTGCCAAAACCATCATCCATAAGGGATTTTCCTAGTGAACCAATATCAAAATATAGACAAGATTACCATAATTTTAGAGCTGGCATCTTGAAAGCCTCAGGGGTCTTTTGTATTAAGCCTCTTTGTTTTGCAAAGCTACCAGCATTAAGTTATGAATGACATTAACAATCTGTATCCCTTGCAAAATAAAAAATCACTTGATTGTTTTCAGAGTAAACTTGTTGCATTGAAACAGATACTGGCTTCTTTCTTTCTTACTACACATTTGCTTTTGTATTTACTGACTTTATATTCCAGCAGAAAAAGAAGACAATTGAAAACCACTTAAATAAAACCGATCTTGCCTCAGAAACAATAGAAAATATCATGCTTCAGAAACAGTCCTTTAAGCGCCCTACCTCGCCCCACCCCAATGTATATGGGTATGCATATAACTTTAAACACATCATTAATCCCATTTTCTTCAATGGACCTATTTTGTATTTAATATATTTTTTAAGAGTTTTGCTGGATTGGGGACACAGAGTGATAATACAGTATTTATTTCAGTGCAAACAGATACTTGCTTTTGTAACTGGAATGCACAGTGGACCAGAAAGTACTTTATTTTTTTATATTTCCTGATCTGTAGTTAGCATGCAGTATTATATATGATGATGAAACACAGGCGTTTATTTAATTAATAATATAAAGGCGTAGCAATGTAAGCATTTCTTCCATAAGATAACAAGAGACACTAAAAAAAAAAAATAAAATCAGAAGATAGTCAAAGCCATCTAGGAAGAAGGAGTTAATAAAAAAAAAGGTTAAAAATGGGACAATAGGTGTATCAGAGACCTGTTACAAAAGATACCGACACAATTTATTTCTGATACATAAAACAATATGACAGCTTGGGCTGCCAACCTGCTGATGCCAGGTAAGAAATTCAAGTGCAGTTCTGAGGTTAGGACTATGTCATGCAGCTCAGAGAATGATTTGGTAGGCATCAAGGTTGTTAGAAGTTCCCTTCTACATTGCCACAGTTCCTTTTTCTTCAGGTTGCTGCCATGTAAGGTGTAGCTTTCAGTCCAGACTGCAATTTAAGCTCAGATGATCAGGCCCCTCTACCACGAGATGACAGCCTATGAAAACTGAGTTGTGAAGTGGTGCCAAGTCAATTGCTTCTCAAACAATATCCAGTCTCCTGTCTATATTGTATCTGTTTTATTCCAACTATCACTCAGAACGGGTAAATGACATTATATCTGCTCTTGCAATAGAGACAAATGGATTACCACACAGGAATGCGTGCAGCTATCTAATAGGAACGATGTGATTACTGGTAATGTAATGATTCACGTACTATCCTCCAGCAGCTGCTTTGTGGAAAGCAAAATCAAAATATACCATGGCTGTTCATAAGTGAAGCATAGAGAATAAGGAGGTAAATTTTTCAGCATTAGATTTCATAAGAACTCACTAAATTGTGAGAAGACTAAATTAGTTCTAGTTCTTAACTTATTCAGAAGATGTGCAAGAATGACAGCAAAGGAAGAAGAAAAAGAAAGATTATTAATTTTATAGCCAACAACCATTGTAGTTCTCTTCTAAAGAAGGAAGAAACCAAATAAATATAGACTGCCTTTTTTTGTGAGAAGAAATAATTATTCTTCCTCCAGCTATACAAATATCGTGCAGTGACTGAGCCAGCAAGAACATCTCAGCAATCCAAATGTTTCCTCTACACCCACAAAGAGGTTCTGAGTTTTGCAGAGGCTGCACTGTCCACTAGACAGAAAACGGTGAGTCCGACATCTATCCCTGGCCTCTGTGCACTGTGCAGAAGTGCATATGCAACTGCTTAATAGGCTCAGTATTTCAGGGATAAAGACATTTTGAATTCAGATACGCAGGCGTTGGTCTTGGTTGTCATGGTATTCTCAGCCACTGACCAAAATCCTCTTTTGTCTCATTCTTCCAAAAGTAAACATAACTTTGTAAAGGTTTCAAAATCCTCTATAATAAAAAATGTTAGGAAATTTACAAAGCATTTATGAAATTAAATGTGTGTTTGCATCCACTTCATATAAAGAATGGATGCTAAAGTCAGTAAAAGCCTATCCTATTTTAAGTTTATATTTGATCACTCTATGAATTAAATATGCTTATGTTTTGTCTCCAAGAAAATGAATTGAGATAGTTTTGAGCTATGTATTCTGGATCTGAAAATTTATATGTCTAGCTTTGATGAAAAGGTTGTCTAACTTTTCTGCCACGTATCAAAAGCAGCTAGCTATTATATTTCAAACTTCTGTGTAGCTAATCCTTCCTCAGAAGTCATTTGAGATTAACAACTAAATAAGCCTGATTTAAAATTATCTGAGACTAAGTCATTAACTTGCTGGACCTGAAACTCAGTGAGAGCCAGCTTTTTCAAAGATGATCTTTTAATAAATATAATTATTTTCTTTGCAATAAAATAAAATAAATTTTTTTTTGAAAATATCTTGGCAACAATATTGGAAATTAAAATTCCCTGAAAGACATTTCTAAAATAAAATCCCAGTTATACTCTACAGCATGGATAATTGGGGCATATGTAACACAAATGATCAGCTGTTGTTGAAAAGCAACATGTTTTAGTTTCTGAAAAATAAGTCTGGGAAAGCAGAGGCTTTGAGTAATAGCTTGACTGTTCTGAAGGTAGTGGCAAAATTCTTTCTGGATTCAGTAAAGGTTGTAGCATTACCTTATGCTGAAATCTTCCCATGGTTTGCTGGACCCCTGCAAAGTAATCAGCTTCCCTGTCCATGAGGCAGACACAACAATATATTTTTTTGTAGGGAGATGTCTGGTTTTCATTTGAAAACCATTATACAACTGTTCAGTGTCAATTAATAACAATTTAATTGCAAACTGATCCGATATACCTACCAAATAGACTGTCATTGATTTCACACAGAATTTTCTCAGCAAATCTAGAATGCATCATTCCTGGAAAACTGCATCAACCCTGGAGAATTTGGGGATGCAAAACACTGTGAGACAGAAACAGATGTACCCTCTGAATCTGCTATAGCTGCGCATATCTCATCAAGCATGCTGAAGGAGGAACGTGTCACTGACTCAGTAGTGAAAAGCACCATCCCACACCATTAGAACTCTGCAAGGATGTGTAGCACGCTATCTCTGGAGACACACTGTGCAATATCTGACACAGACTGAGAAAAGGCCATGCAAACCATACACTCTGATATTCCATATGATGGATGGTTCATTTTGTTTGTTGGTCTGTCATTTCGATATTCACTGTCATCAAGAGGAGAGCAAGTGGAGACAGTGGTAGCATCTCAGGGGAGAGAGGTGGGATGGCTCCTGCTCTTAGAAGCTGCTGAGTGTGTTGAAAGGAAGGATTGCTCCAAATCTGTAAGGTGGGACAGGCAAGTGAGGAGACAGTGGAGCCTCAGATAGGAAAGAGTCTGCAGCATCATGTTTCCAAAAGGATGGAGAACAAAGCTTGTGAACCACAGGGGAGTTAGAGTTTTCTGCAAAGCCATTGAATTGACTGAAAGTAAGCCTGTATGAAAGGATATGCTTCAAAAGAACATGAGAGGGTTGATTTCTGGTCCCTTTATATTCCTTTTCACCTAGGAATTTTTAATTTTCTGTTCTGAAGAAAGTTAATTTTTCCAGTTTATGTCCTAATAAAACCTGTGGGGATATTTTATTTTTTAGTCTGTGGGGATTTTTTTTTTAGTCTTTCTACTTTGGGAATTTCAGAATTTGGGTCCCACCATATTATGCATTGTTTAAGATGATTTTTCACTTTCCTGTGAATTTCTTTATTATGGTATTTTAAACAGAGTTATCGAATGACTTTTGAATTTTAAGCTCAAGTTACTAGTTTTCAGTGAATGTGAAATACTGAATAAGAAAAATCCTGAAAAATGTAGTGTTTTCAGATCATCAACAGTTGAAATATCAGATTTGAAAAGTTACCATGTACTATAAAAAAAATTTGCACAGTTTTAATTTTTTTAACAGACTCTGATTTTCATAATAATGGCTCAGTCAGATTCTTAACTTCACAGAATCATAGAATGGTTAGAGTTGGAAAAGACCTTAAAGATCACCTAATT
Source organism: Ibidorhyncha struthersii (assembly GCA_013398815.1). NCBI lineage: Eukaryota > Metazoa > Chordata > Aves > Charadriiformes > Charadriidae > Ibidorhyncha > Ibidorhyncha struthersii. The sequence goes on along the minus strand of VZSZ01002995.1, from coordinate 9,770 downwards.
CCAACCCTCTTGCCATGAACGGTGACATCTTCCACTAGAGTAGATTGCTCCAAGCCCCATCCAACCTGGCCTTGAACATCTCCAGGGATGAGGCCTCCACAGCTTCTCTGGGCAACCTGTTCCAGTGCCTCACCACTCTCATAGTGAAAAATTTCTTCCTAATATCTAATTTAAATCTACCCTCTTTCAGTTTAAAACTATTACCTCCTCCTCCTATCACTACATTCCTTGATAAAGAGTACCTACCCATCTTTCCTGTAGGCGCTCTTTAGGTACTAGAAGGCTGCTATAAGGTATTCCCGGAGCCTTCTCTTCTCCAGGCTGAACAACCCCAACTCTCTCAGCCAGTCCTGATAGGAGAGGTGCTCCAGTCCTCCGATCATTTTTGTGGTCCTCCTCTGGACTCGCTCCATGTGCTTCTTATGTTGAGGGATCCAGGGCTGCCTGGGCACAGTACTCCAGATGGGACCTCACGAGAGCGGAGTAGAGGGGCAGAATCACCTCATTCGACCTGCTGGCCATGTTTCCTTTGATGCAGCCCAGGATTCAGCTGTCCTTCTGGGCTGCGAGCACACATTGTCAGCTCATGTTGAGCTTCTCATCAAACAACACCTCTAAGTCCTTCTCCTTAGGGGTGTCCTTAATCCATTCTATGTTCAACCTGTGTTTGTTCTCCTCTTCTTACCCACAGTAAATATACATGATATCCAGCATGAATAAAGGTGGGTGAAATATGGCCTGCTGTGACTATTCATAGGACTCTCTTACTTTTGCTCTTACAAACATTCTGAGCTTCCTGTTACAGTTACACTGTTCTTTCCTTAAATTCAGAACACTGTTTTTTTTTTATTTATAATATTTTAAAAGGATATATGATTCATTTCTTCTATTTTATTTTCTTCCCCTAGATTATTCAACATGTGACTATCTTCCCTCTTTTTTTAATGTATTCCATTAATTTAGTCAATTTTCTATAAATGCAAATTTGCAGATGCCTGCATGTGCTTTTCTTAGGTGCTCAAGCTACCTAAAAGTTGATACTCTAGATTAAACCCACTTACTTTTCTGATTTACTTGAAGATACACATTTCATACCAAAACACTGGACCTTTCAAGAGATCAGCCTCAGGGTGTTGTATTCTGCCAAGTTCAGGTCTGAGCCAGAACGATAAGTTTAAAATGTAGTTTAGCTCCTCTCTGCGTTTCACTGCCTGAGATGCATAGAATTTCTGTCATGATTAAACTGAAGTAAAAGACTGAGGTGAGCTTCAGCTTAGCTGTTCTTCTTATTCTTAGTGAAAATAAATGTTCAAAGGAGGAGTATGGATATGTTTTCTGTCATATTCGAGAAAAATGTCCAGGGTGGTCCAACCTTACTGTGCTACATACAGGGAAGAACTGCCATTAAAATATGTAGTATTCGGATTTGAAGTATTAACAGGGACATTGTCATTACAAAATTTTCTTATATAGGAGGAGAATTTAGTTACCCCTGCTATGGCTTATAACAAAGTTTCCAGTTTCTATTAAGACATTTATGATTTTTTTTTTAGTAAGTTATTTCTTACATCTTTCTTCAAACATTAAGCTTATTTCACAAAGGAAAACTGACTACATCATCTTGTGCTGATCAACAGGATATCCGGATTTCTGGAGTGAAAGGTCACAGGCTTTTGAACAGTTTTCACCTGGCAGTATGAAATTATATTGTACTGATAATGCAGCACTTCGTATTATCACTGCCTGGCAAGATGGTAACAAGTGACCAAGGTTCTATAGTAAAAGCTGATGTGAGATTTTTCCTTTGAATCTTTGAGGAGATAGGCAATTTTCTAAAGTACTGTTTTAATATTTATTTTTACTATTGGGAAATATATTAACATCTTGGCAGGCAATTTAGCTGCTCTGTTGTGTATGGAAGTAAGTATTTATTGTAGATGCTGTGTATCCAATAACTGGAATTTGTGACAGCACCAATTTGTTTGTGTTTTTTACTGCTTCTATGTCTGTTTATTCTTGTTATGTTTCTTTATATCAGTAACAAATCCCCTGCCATTTTAAGACTTTTCCTGCAGTGAGGTAAACATGGATGAAGTATGACATGCAATGAAACTATCAAATGTATTTGAGCTTTTTTTTTAGTATTTCAGTAAGGATTTGAGCAGAACTTGAGCTGCAGAAGTTATCTACATACCCAGTGTGTATTCACTTCAGCATGACACAGAAACTGTTATTTTCATTTGTGGGAGAATGTGTCAGCCTAGAAAAATTCCAAGTTTCAGTACGGCCTGGAAAAGCACAATACAAAATAGTTTGCAAAATTGAAGTAAAAATCCCAAAATATTAATTCCACAACCCTACTAGAAAGGGAGTGGATGCCATTCTTCCTATGGTTTTAAATATCATCTTACCCATATTTCTTTTATATCAATGAGATGATGATGGCACTTAGGCATAATTGCTCTGTAAATTATGAGAAAGAGCTGTTTGGAAGTCTTAAAACAATGGAGAAATATGTGGTGGAGGGAAGTGAAGGTGAAGTTGGAACCGGTATCTAAAACACTGTGAAACGAGGAGCCCGCAGGCCTTCTTTTTTTGTGATTTTAAACACAGCTGGACAAATAATGAAAATATGCCTTATGTGAATAGATACATATGTGAAGTCTTTTGTTTTTCTTTTTCAAATCTTGACAAAACATGCCACATAATAGAGATGTACTCACAGTCTCTGGATACACACTTGGTAGGCATTTAAGTCCTGAAAATGGACATTATTAAACTTGCAATCATTGCAACCAGCTACCAGAAGGAACCATTAAAAAATAGAAAAGGATTCATGTTTCAAAATAGTTTTGAGGATCAAATAATGGAACAATTATTCTTTACTCTAGACTAGCTGAGATGACCAAGGTTAAGACAAGCAGCAACACGAACGTTTTGTGAGTGGCAAAAAGGAGACGTGGATCAATGTATGCTCAGAATTCCACAAATATAACACTGTAGCACCCTTTGCTTCCAGGAGAAGAATAAAGAGAATATTAGGATAGAGAAAATGTCTTCACCAAATGGACAAGACAGATCTTTCCACAGACCTTGATTTTATTAAAATCCAGTGTATGGTCTTTGGTGCACTGTGGGGTTTGGGCATACGGAAAGCAGGCAGCTGTCCTAAAAGACGGGGAATGGTAAGAAATTACATAATGACTACAGACCTCTTATTTATTTTACCTGTTCCTGAGACCTGGAAAAATAACATTATGGAAGCGGCCACTCATGTCTCTTCCTCAGGAAGAAGTGGAGTGAGTATGGCAGAAGTTGCTGCTGCTGTTAGGGCAAGGGGGATGATGGTACCTAGCATCTCCTTACAGCAGTTACTGTACCAAACTTACTTGCCACTACTGTACTTTCTGAGGGTGACTGAGTCAACTTGTTTCTCCAGGGCTCTGCCTCAGCTCTATGATTCCTTCTCCTCCTCCTCCTCACTACTAGCTTCATCATGACCCCCATTCATTTCTTAAATTTTTCCTTTAAAAAAGCCAAGCACAGACAAGAATAGTGACAGTCAATTAAAATATACTTGGCAGATATTTGAGTCTTACTTATATACCATCCCCACTTATCATGGTAAAAAACTATACAAAGGAAAAACAACAGTAAGCAACTACAAGTGACTAGTGATGAGAAACACAGAAGAGAAACCAAACAGTCTGACCAGGAATGGCCTTTAATGGAGAGCAGCTGTTTTCATGCCCCTGAGAGGATTCGACCTGGCCCCAGCGCATCCGCTCTCTCTGTGAGACAGACCCTGTGCAGAAGCTCAGGGGCAGGACAGTACATGGGCAGAGGAAACATGCAGCTCCCTGCCCCCGTACAAGCAGCTGTAGTCATAGCCACCTACTGAGCATCACGACACCTGTCTTTCCTGCCAAGAATTTTGGATTTGCTAGTAAAATGACTACTGTCATTCATGCTATTGCAGTGTTCCGTGAGTGATGTTTAGCTTATTCTGTTTTGCTCTTTACCATGAATAATTCTTCTACCCTTTTCGATAACGCTCTGAAAGTAATGATTAATTTTAAAAACAGTTTTATTTTTTTCTTGTCTAAGTACAACAAATGGCAAGCAGAGGAACCAGGCCACGTTAGCCTGAGTGAAGGGAAAGATAGTCCAGATGTTGGAAGGAAAGTATCTCTTCACTTGCAGTGGAAAGTTACTCTGCTATTTGATGAGGTTGGGGGTTCACACTTTGGGTACATGTAGAAATTGTCATGTGTGGTTTAATTTCTAAATGCGCCTTCATTAAAACTTTCCCAGATGGGGATTAAGGGAGTGTAATTTGTCAGTGATCCAGAAATCAGTGCAGGGGTTGTGGTTCAAGCTGATAAGGCCTTGGAGGAAATTCCCTCCTACTGTTAGGAAAACTGGAAAGCGGAAACCTGAAGTATGACTGCTTTAGCTGATAAGAGAAAAATAAAATTATCTTAAACTAAGGAGGTTTTTTTATTTCACTCTCTCTATTAGATTTATCAAGAAGAAAATATTGATACAATTTATCATTAAGCTGAAAGTTAAGTATACACAAAACTTCTTTTTTTTTTTAGTTCATCAGATATATTAATTGACTTCTTAGATTATAAAATATGACGTGACTAAATTGGTAAATGCTGTAAGCTGAGGTAGCATGAGTAAGTTTTCAGTTTTCAGTTTCTCATGCCTTTTAGGCTTGTACTTTAAATGACTGCAAATTGCTCAACTGATGTTAATATGACCCTTCATCTGAAATAATATTATTAAACATTTTGGCTTTATCAGCTGTGCTGTAGTTTGCAGTGTTTGGAAGATGTGGTGAAAGAGTTTTAATCAAAATGAGTAACAGCATTCCCTTCAGTTTCTGTAGTCTAATTATCCAATTTTCACTTATTTCATACCTGCGCAATGCCTGCTAAAGGACTGAGGTAAATGTTGTCTTTGACCACGAAGTTTATGTTACTGTGTGTGTATGCTAACATAAATTATGTGAAAGCCAGCAGAAGCTGAGGCTCTAGTCTGCTGTTACGAAAACTGACTGCTTTCGTATTCACTTGTGCGATAGTTTTATAAACATTTGCTTTTAAATCTTACAAATTCTGGTTGATGCTTTAAATTTGTCACTTGGCACACTGCTGCATCATGAAATACCTTTTCATTTGGATATCCATCATAGGTTAGGAGGCTGGTACAGCCGTAGTCATTTGTACTTGTTCACTCATCTAAGTGAATTGCCTTGGGCGATGGGTTTGCTCAGCCTGGGAGATGAAATTTCTTCCTTTTCTCTGAAATGAGAGAGGAGATGGAGAGTGAAGTGCCCAGGGTAAGTCAGAGATCGTGCATAGATGACAAAAGATCACTGGCAATAAGGGTAGATGTGCAGAGAGGGGAAAGGGGAGACAAAGACATTGAGAAGGACAATATGCTTTAATAGCAGAACTAATCAAAAGCAGAAAGGACACACTATGCATATCCTCCCTACGTGAAGACAGGAAGCACTGGTGAGCTCTCAGTGACAAAAAGGCCAGAACACAAAGCAGATTTGAATAAATTTGATTTCCATATTTAATTGTATTTTATCTTCTTTTTGTATTTCATTCAAACAGCAGTAATGTGTTCAGTTCTGCTTCTCAGGCATGCAGCTTCAAAAGAATTTAATTGTAAACCAAAAGACTCACCCCTTCAGTGGTATTTTAGAAAGACTATATTTAAGCTTTGGGTGGAGACAGGTGGAGAATATGACTGAAGAGTCAGTACTGAATGGAAACAAGTGCCTGGAGCATGGGTATGAGCTTTCAAGACAAAACGTAGGCAAAGAGTTTTAATCTCAGGTATGTGCCTCTGGCTGTGTCTAAGGTATGAGGACAGAATGTTGCTGGGCCTCTGTTCAGAGCTGGGGTATTCACACAGCCTGGGCCTCTCGCAAATGCTTATTCAGTGGCCAAGGTTAGATCGGACTCTGCCATGGACTGCTGCACTTTGGTACCTGTAATCAATTAGTGTTCATGGCACTCCTTAGCCATTAGGAAGCAATGTTGATAATGGGGCCAGATGTTTTGATTAAACCTGCTCATTTAGAAATAAAATAGATGAGGACTAGTTGAATTAACGCAGAAAGCCTCAAACAACAGGGATTATTTGCTCACAGCTTTCCTAGACAGCCCTTGACACACGATTTTTTTCTCAGAGCCATTTTTGGTTCTCTCTTAATCAGTGCTTGGAGCTTCCATGACTTTTGTGCCTGTGGTCTTTGCAAGTCTTTCTCTCTCTCGTGCACACTAAAGAAATACTTAGTGAAGTCTCCCTACTGACGGTCCCAGAATGGTCTTGTACAGGGCTTTTTGGTCTGGATGTTGACTGGTGCTTTTGCTTTGGCTTAGGAATCCTATTTTGGAATGACATTTTTCTGTTACAACTGTTTAACTCAGCACTTAAATGCTCTACTAAAAAAAAATAAAGGAAGATTTTATAGTCTTTTGGTTTAAGAACATTTTTTACTTAGTATAGTGTTTTTGTAAGGTCATATTTTACCTTGGTATGTGCTGCTCCTTGTATGTGTAATGCAGGTTGGAATGTAAACTTTCTTCCTCATTCACAAAATCTGCATGGCCTTTCAAGTGATTATAATTCAGGACACGCTGCTAACTACTAGTGAGGCAGTATTCTATATGTATTTAAACTTAAACCATAAAAGAATAAAGCGGTAGATAAAAATACTGAATATATAGATCCATATATTTTTGGGAAAAATGTAATTTGAAAATCGATTTTTCCCTCAAAAAACTCTTACCAATAAAATAAGTAGGTAGAGTCTGAAAAACAAAATACCATTAGCTTTTGATTAAGAATGATCTGGTGTATGTGCATGTTGTTGCTAGAAGGGGAGTCCCACTCTCTCACTTTCCATTTCTTCCTTTTGCTCTAGAGCAGGGAACAGTGGCTGCTGTGTGAGTTAGTTCAATATGCTAAGAACACAGAAAAGCAGCCCACCAAAAAAAAAAAGAAAAATTAGAGATGTTTCCATTAGATCGACTTGGCAAAGTGGATAAACTGGAGAAGAACACCCTGCCACCACTGAGAACTCCCTCAAAACCCCTCAACTGTGAAATGGAGGTTTTGAAAAACATTTGTGTTACAGTAGCAGTTTGTAAACACAAAGTTTGCTACTATTCATAAAAATGTGTACCTTAAACTGGTATACTTGGTTTTTTTAGTCACAGTATTACTCTTATTTGTCTCTTGAAAGACTAAAACTCAAGTAACAAGTTTTGCAGAATGTGTGTGTGTGGGGGGTGATGTTTGTTTGTTGGGATTTTTTTAAGCTTTGGGATTACAAAGTAGCATTGTTACACCAGACAGCATCTGTCAGGGCAATTTAGGGAACTAGAATAAGAATAAGACTGTTAAACAAAAGGTGGACATGTAGAAAAATTATCCTCTAATTTGGGGGAAATGTGCAAATGCAGAGCATTTGTTTCCATTTTGTTCTGTTTTCTTATTTAATTCCCTCCTTAAATGTGTTGAGGTCTCTCACATTCAGGTCAGCTGGACAAGGGTAGTTTGGTATGGTAAACACACTGTGCAAGCACTGCAACAGTATGCAAAGGAATCCGTTTTATTCAGGGCAAGTTTAGATTGTTTAACAGGAAAGGCAATGTGTACTGAGGCTGGTGAGATAGATTTAATAGTATCAGCTTGTCGAAACTGTGTAATAAATGGGATACTCGAAATTGGACAAAGAGGAGAAATGAATCTTTGCCCCTGATATCTGTATCTCCGATAGTAGGCACTGCCCCTCTTGACCTCCTTGGCTCAGCATCCAGCTGCAGTGTTGAGCATTTGAATATGACTATGAAAAATGACCTGACATTGTTCTCCAAAGAGTTTGTCGGCTTATTAAACACCATCACCACTCATGTAGAGATGTGTTTGTTAAGCAGATATATTTGCGCTACTATTATATTCTCTGGTTTCCCTGTAGAAACACAAATAGGAATAAGTGTACCCAGTTTCTGTACTAGTCAGTTTCTATACAAACATGTATAGGCCTGATTCCAGTCCCATTTACTCCTGTGATATCAAACACTGCTCATTTTAAGTGCTGGCATTCTCAAGAGCCGGATGAAGAATCTTTGTACAGATTAAACTGTAGCAGAAAGGATAGAGATGTGGGATGTGTGGCAAAAGGAGTCATTTCCATTCAGCAAGCCTCCCACTTGCTACTGAAAAGCTCTCTGTATTGCGTTCAGGGAGTGCAGTGGAAAGAGTGCAGAAGATAGCTTTTGTATTTGCTTCAGCAGAAATGCATGACTCAGTTAATGCCAATTGACATTGATTCTCTTAGTGCAAAGTATTATCAGACACTTCAATATGTGCAGTTTTTAAGACAACACTTGGAGGAGGAGCACGGGAATGAGCTGATAAAAGATGTCACAGTTCCATTTCCATTAGTGAAACCACCATACTGATTTATACCAGCTGAAGGCGTGCTAACAAGGAACCCACAGGAACGTTGTGTCTAATTTAGAAAAGAACAGCTCACTTTTTTATAGTATTTTGAAACAACCATTTAAGGTCTTACAGAAGGGATAGCACTGTTCAGTTTTACATGTTTTGGATCAGACTGTGCAAAACCATTTACTTATTGAATTTAATTTCCTTATGACAGTCCCATAAAAAGAGGCATGGTAAGTGTCAGAGAAAAAGGGTGGAGGATCATGTTGGGGGATCAAGCTTGTATACTTATTTTAGTTAAACGTATAAAATGCCCAGATTTATGGCCCTCCAGATGTTCCAGTGTTTTCTATAATAATTATTACTTCGTTCTAGTCATATTCTAGATATGACTATAGCTAGGTGGATGGGACTATGCCTCATAGAACAATCTAGAATGGGGAAAGATCATGAAAGAACCAAAAAAAGGTATGTTAAGAACATTTAAATTTTAGCCTTCTCTAAGCCAGCTGATAAAACTTTAGCACAGTTTGCTTTATCTTTTTGCCCATTTAATGTATATAAGAATTTTTGAGGCATTGAATACCTTGTCAGGATTAAATCCCCATTTTTTCTTCCTCTATTTTTTATTAAAAAAATGATTAATGATCAAAGCATTTCTATTGTTTCCAGCTAAGAATGTCAGCCATTTGACTACAATATATCATTCATTGTTTTCAATGGAACTTAATGCAAGGTCATATTGACCTTGTGTATATTTCACTTTAAGAACTTACAGCTATTAACAATAGACCTCTGGTGCATTTGTTTCTGCATGTCTTGTTGGCATCATATGAAAAGCATTTTGAAAGTATAAGTAAAAAACATCAGTTTCTACAGAAATAATGTCCCCTTTTGCCATGGAAACTAAAGGACTTTATGAAAATGCACTGAGCTGTTTTCCATACTAAGGTAAAATAATTCTAAAAATAGGACTGGTGCTTGGTGTTAACTGGCCAAGTTGCAGAGATTTTACTTTCTGAGCCTTTTCAAGCAAAATATAAACACTTGTGAATATTTTTGAGAAAGTCAACAACCAAATTACTTTTTTTCAATATTGCTTTTCTTTCAAAGCTGGAAGGAAAAAATCAAAACAACGAATGACTACTTATAACAGCAGATGGCCAGTATAAGTAAACAGCTGAAATTTAAAATGACATTTAAAACAAGTCTGTAAGAAAGTTATAATAAATTATGTCACTACAGCACACCTTTCCTTTCCTTTCCTTTCCTTTCCTTTCCTTTCCTTT
>VZSZ01002994.1:0-18179 GCA_013398815.1 Ibidorhyncha struthersii | reverse complement strand
TCCCCCCCCCCCCCGGAGGATTGTGTAACCATTGGATCCTTTCATTCTATACCTGTAAACAGACAAAGGAACTAGTACAGGGAGTTTTGCAGGGGTAGCTCTTCACAGTTACCTACTGAAATGAATCGCATATGCAAACATGTTTATTCCAGCACGGAAATATCTACCCGCCCAGATTTTGTCCTCCGTCTACTTTAAACTTACAGTTGGGTTATTAACAGTGCCTGTAAAAGTTAATTGAGAAAAAGTTTTTAAAAAAAAAAAAGAGGAATGTTTGTTCAGGTAAAGCTTGTTGTTTGAAGAGGCACCCGCACTGGGGGCATTGTGGATATAGTGAAAGCGATCCTATATGCGTAAGCCCTTAGGCTGGGAAAAGGAATATTTTAAAATTGGTATGAAAAAAAAAACCCGCTGAAGAAAATTCCCATGAGAAGAATCCTGCAGCAGATCGAGTCTAATGAAGTTACGGTAAACTCAGGAGTTACCATCTCCCAGATGAGCCGCCGGAGCTCTCTGTGTGTATTTTACCTGTCCAGTGTGAAGCAAAATGGGTTTGCTCGGTGAACGATACTGTGTTCCGAGGCAAGATCATTTCCTTGCTTGCACTCGATGTTTCCTCCAGCGAATCAAAGCCATTGTTCCAGAGAGGAGAGTAAAATGAGTTTGACATGATGAATATTCATGCACTCGATCCCTCCAATCTCTTTCCTCTTTCGCCATGGGAAGAGCTGGAGTGGATAAACATTTCTTGGCTCACGGAGTATTGGATAAAGGTCTTGTCAGCAAGTGACTGTTTGCTAATCCTTTTTATTATAGGAAGGATGTTGTAGCTGGACTCCACGCTCTGAACTAAGACTTTTTAGTATGCTTTGACTTTAAGGTAGGAATTTCAGATCTGTGCTACAAGAAGCACAGCTGACCGGTATCAGTCATCCCTGTAGGAACTCAGACAAATTTTGAGGCATGTTCCCAAGCCTGAGGAGTTTTGAAACAGACTGCAAAGATTTGGTATCTGCATCCTGCAGCATCCCAAAGAGCTCTAGAGCTACTCGCACAAAGTGACTGCCCTCTCAGTGCTCTGATGGACATCACAGATTTCCCCTAACTCGCCTCTTCTGTAAAGCTTGCAGGAAATTGCAATCCGATAAGTTAGGCAAGTAGCAAGTCCTGTCCATTGTTCCTTATTGTTTGGGGATTGTTTACATCCCTTTTTTTGTTATCCCATCTCCCTGACTCTTCTCTGACCTTGCCTACTTGTTTTGTCCATTGTGTGTGGCTTTTGTTGTTGTTTAGGTAGTGAACTCTTAGGGACAGTTGTTTAGAAAACTATGAATTATACAGCCCCCAGAACACTGGGACCTAGTCTCTGTACTGGTTGGGGTTTTTTTTGGCTTTGTTGGTATATTCTACCTAAATAATAATACCCTTTAAGCACAGTACTAAGTGCACTCTCCCACTGTGGAGTTGGGAGCAAGTAATGCAGCTTCACAGATTCGGTATGATCCGCTTGGGATTTTTTTATGTCACGCTTCCATAAAATATTTCTTAAAACGCAGAGACCAAATAGCGGGATATTTCTGAAAACATAAACCCCATCCTGAATGCTGGTCCTCGTGCATGTTTTCTTCCTGGAAGGACTCAGATCTTGATCCTGAAAAGTAGTTCAGAGTTGGATTAAATTTGCAAATGAATTTAGGATTTCATGCTTCTGTTGGCCTGAGCAGACCCTGTTTGGAGGGCAGGGCGTGCTGGCCCACTATCGCCTTGCTCAGGAAATCTGCAGTATAATTGTAGTTATTTTCAGAGGAGCACTGAGCATCTAATAGTGTTTTCCACTTGTGCGGAGATACTGCTGATGTTCACCTCTAAATGCAGCCTTCTCACTGACAAGTGCATCTGAGGCCAAGCGAATCTAAGAATGATGCTCTCCGCGCTGGGGAACACGTGCGAGAGGCATTGGGAAAACCAAGGAAATATTTACGCTGGGAGGGGGCTGTTTACAGTGCAGTTCAAACAGTTGACGTTATTTAGAGCAGCCAGTGCTATGTAATATTTTGCTTTTGCTCTTCTCATGAGGGTTGGGCATAAGGAAGGGATCAAACAGGGCTAGCAGGGCCGTCCTTGGACGGTACGGAGTATCTCACAGCTGCAGTCAGGATAGGTGGTGAGAAGAATAAGCAACTGTGCCTCAGTCTCGTGGTTGAAGTCAAGGTCAGGGTGGACTCTGGGGTAGTTGTAGTGTGGGGACACCAATGTTCGTTGGAGATTTTGGCCCCGCTAGCTGATGTTTGGATGGTCTCTGAAGCCCACGTGTGCTGCAGTGTGACAGGCTGTCAGGAATGCGAAAGTATAACTTAAAAATTTGGAAGTCTCTTTTGTGTTGGGAGAAGGGAATACAACTGAGGTACTGATGTCATGATGTTCTGTGTGGCTATAGAGCTGGGAATTTGCGTTCAAACTGCTTCATGTTACAGTATCTTCCCCAGCATGCTTTGTAGGTATACCACATATTGTTTTAATTTAAAACCAGCCTGTCTCTCTTGTTCTGTTTTTAGCATGGCTGACAAGAACAGCACCCTGAAATGCACGTTCTCTGCTCCTGGCCACAGCACCACTCTACTGCAGGGACTGGCCTCGCTCCGAGCTCAGGCTCAGCTGCTTGATGTCATCCTCACTATAAATAATGAAGTGTTTCAGGTTCATAAAGTTGTCTTGGCTGCCTGCAGTGACTATTTCAGGTGAGAATCTGATAGGGAAGCAGGCATTTTTACCTTTCCCATTGGTTTTCTGTTTCCCAGTCCTCCCCCACCCCAACCTTCCCACCACACCCCAAAATCGCACCCACGCACAACCCTTTGGAGGTATGGTTTGTCCCACGGATGTCGGTGGGATTACCTGCAGGCATGTAGAGGCTCGGAGTCCATCCCTCTCCGCGCAGATGGGGTTTGTTCGACTACAGCTGCTGGGCCAAGATGAGAGTTCAAGTCCAGATCCTGAACCCACCTGGGCAGCATGGGGAGGCGCTCTGCCTGCTGAAGGAAACGGGCTTTTGCCCTGGAGCTACTTGAGCTGATTGCGAAGTGGCAGCGAGGTCTCTGAAATGAGTCATCCCATTGAACGAATGTGCCCATTGTAAATACGCTCATGTTATCTTTAAATACCGCTGATCTCTCTGCAGTGCTTACTGTTCACAGGCTGAAGGGTATGAAGCATTTTGTGTGGGCCTTCCCCAGACCCCCCCTGCCCCGGGAGATAGGGGAGAACTGTCCCATCTTGTGTGGGTAGAAAACTGAAGCATGGAGATGAGTTTTCTCAGCCAAATAAACGCAGAGTGAGCTAATTGCAGAGCAGGAAACTCCATCTTAAGCGAAAGTATCTATTGGTCCATCTTGCCTCTGTCAAACTCCTTTGTAATGGTTTTCTGACTTGGACTGACTTTTCTTCTGAGTGAGGGATCTTTTCTGGCAGCACCAGTAGCAGCGTCAAGTGAGGGGCGTGCTGGAGGCAATGGGTATATTGTTCAAAACAACAGAGAGAACTCGACCTAGGTGGTGTTTTGGACTGTAGTTCAAGGCACGTGAAGGAGAAGGGTTGTTCAGTGGGGTTTGCAGTCCCTTGACGTGCAGGTTCCTTCCTGACCCAAGCAGATTCGTTTGCTCTGCAGGTAACCAAGAGCAAGGGACTTCATTGTCCCTTGGCACATCTGCTGGATCCCTTCACCCACTTCTTCAGCTGCTCCGATGATTTCTGTCTTATGTACACACATATTTTCTAGGCTGTTCCCTTCTGCCTCCCTTTGGTAACATAAACCTTCCAAGCTTATCACTCTCCCTAACAGGCATGCAATTAATGATGGAGCTGATCTCCCACCAAATGCTAATAGCACTATTTGTATTCATAAATGCTGTATGCAGTGCCACTGCTAGTGTGTTTTCACTGTCGAAATATAATTGCTGAGTAGGTTTCTTGTTATAACTTCTGTGGTGCTAAGGAAGGTTGTCCTGGGGAACAATGGCAGAATAATCTAGCTTTTGAAAATACTCTGTTTTTATGCAGAAGGGGGGAGGGAAAAGAGTGAAATTGAGGCATTTATATAATCAGCATTTTAGAACCATAACACTTTTCAAAGGAATTGCATTCCATTTGATGATTTGTCTTCATCGTGGCAACAATAATGCTTTTCTTTCCTTATGCACGTTCAGCTCTGTAGAGCTAACGCACGAGTACACATATGTCTGCACATCCTCTGGGGCAAGGGATCAGGGCAGCATGCTGTTCTGTGACACGGGATATGCAAGGGGATTTTAGCAGAATGCTCTCATCTGCTATATGGACAAATAATTGCGAACAGTATTCCTGGTCACTCGGTTACAGAAAGCTGATTTCATATGCAGATATTTCCTTATTTAGGTCATTTAGGATTTCTTGGGTTTATGCTGGACGGCAGCAGGTTTTCTAGCCGGGTTTGGACAGGAAACTTGGAACTCCTGTCTTTTGACAGTGTTCCCAAGATATTCCTTTATTCCTGTGTTGATGCAGAAGAGCAGGGTCTGTTCAGCGTGTTTTTTTTTTTTTTCTGACTAACTTGCACCTTAGAGTCACTGCAGCTTCCTAAGGCGGCTCTAATGACACTGTGCTTTCACGACGAATTTACCTTTCCGATGGAAAAGAGTAGGTTATCAATGGTGGAAAAAACAGCCCCGAATGTGCAGGCAGCTGCCAGCAGTTTAAAAGGTCTTTTGTATGACAGTCTGTAGCTGTGCTGTGATGTGTGTACAATGGCAGTGGATGGTGAAACTCCACATCCCCGTTCTTCCAGCAACCTGTTTTGACTTTGGCTTCTGCAGAACTGCTCTGCTACTGCTTGTTGAATACTACACAGAGTGCAAACCTTTGCCCCCAAGCTACCCATATATAACAAAAACTGCTGAAATTTAATGTAAACGTATAAAAAAACAAATGTGCAGTTATGTCCCCATCACGCCCACAGGCCCCATAGCTGGGAAATGCAGCACCGCTCTAGAAGAGCGGTTTACGAGATGTCTGCGCGCAGTCCTTGGCGTGGTATGTGCTTCCTGTGGAATTTAGAAGCCTCCCAAGGAGGTGATCTAGGGCCTAATCTCTGCGTGGCCTGGTCAACTGATGTGCTTGCNTTAATTGCCTGTTAGCCCCCTGCCGTTGTGCTGCAACATGACAGACGTTTTCTGAAGTGGCTGCAACTCCTATTTTCTTAAGGTGTTGGGAATGAACCTTGGAGGGGAGTTTCTGTTGTGATTACCAAAGCTGTTCATAAAATGTGTTGCACCTGCAGTATTTAAGCCATTTCATAGCCAGCCTACGATATAATGGGCTAGCTGAAATCTCTGCCTAAAGGCAGCGCTGCAGGCAAGCTCAGAGGATCGCAGACCTCCTAAACACAGGTGTCTTCAAACATGTATTCTTTATTTGTGCTCACAAACCCTGCATACTTCAACTCCTTAGGGTATGATTACCGATCTCTGCTGGTGCAGATCCCGCTGTATCTTTTGGTTGTTGAATGTCGTGGATTCACTGGTGTCCACCATACCAGACTCCCTGCTCTGGTAGCTCTACCTGCTTCTTGAGCTTTGTCTTGTGGTCCAGGTTCTCATAGCTGAACGTTACTTCTTAGCACACTGTTTATACAAGCTTTATGTAAGTAATTGCATACTCTCATTTCTCCTGGCTTTTAGAGATATAGCCTTGATTTATTCTCCCCCTTCCCCATCCTCCCTAGGAGAATCAGTATGTTTGAAAAAAAAAAATAAATCTAAAGTGATACAGCATTTTGCATGTATTTAAAGGGAGGGAAATTTTTGTTTGTTTTTTTTGACCTCCAGGGCAATGTTCACAGGCGGGATGAGAGAAGCCAGCCAAGATGTGATCGAACTGAAAGGTGTATCTGCAAAAGGACTGAAACACATAATAGACTTCGCGTACAGTGCTGAAGTGACTCTTGATCTTGACTGCATTCAGGATGTGCTGGGAGCTGCTGTCTTCCTGCAGATGGTGCCTGTCGTGGAGCTCTGTGAAGAATTTCTGAAGTCTGCCATGAGTGTAGAAACATGTCTCAATATCGGGCAGATGGCCACCACCTTTAGCCTCGCATCCTTGAAGGAATCAGTAGATGCATTCACTTTTAGGCATTTCCTCCAGATCTCTGAGGAAGAGGATTTCCTCCACCTGCCACTGGAGCGCCTTGTTTTCTTCTTGCAGAGCAATAAGCTGAAAAGCTGCAGTGAAATAGACCTCTTCCGTGCTGCCGTCCGCTGGCTGCAATATGACCCAACGCGCCGTGCCAATGCCAGCCAGGTGCTCTGCCACATCCGCTTCCCGCTGATGAAGTCCTCAGAGCTGGTGGACAGCGTCCAGACCTTGGACATTATGGTGGAAGATGTCTTGTGCCGGCAGTATTTGCTAGAAGCGTTCAATTACCAGATCCTGCCCTTTCGTCAGCACGAGATGCAGTCCCCTCGGACCACCATCCGCTCAGATGTCCTGTCCCTCATCACCTTCGGCGGCACTCCCTACACCGATAACGACCGCACAGTGAGCTGCAAAGTCTACTACCTGCCAGATGCCAGTGTGCGCCAGTTTAAGGAGCTGACGGAAATGGAGGTGGGCAGCAGCCACTCCTGCGTGGCCGTGCTCGACAACTTTGTCTACATCGTAGGAGGGCAGCACCTGCAGTACCGGAGTGGCGAGGGAGCTGTGGATATCTGCTACCGTTACGATCCGCACCTGAACCAGTGGCTACGCATCCAGGCCATGCAGGAGAGCAGGATCCAGTTCCAACTCAATGTCCTCCACGGCATGGTGTATGCCACTGGTGGAAGGAACCGGTCGGGGAGCTTGGCCTCCGTAGAGAAGTATTGCCCCAAAAATAACGAGTGGACTTACGTGTGCTCCCTGAAACGCAGGACGTGGGGGCATGCTGGAGCCACGGTAGGGGACAAATTGTACATATCAGGTGGGTATGGCATTTCAGTGGAAGACAAAAAAGCCCTGCACTGTTATGACCCCGCCGTGGATCAGTGGGAGTTTAAAACCCCAATGAACGAACCCAGAGTTCTGCATGCCATGGTCAGTGCAAATAATAGGATATACGCTCTGGGCGGCCGCATGGACCATGTTGACCGTTGCTTTGATGTTTTGGCTGTGGAATATTACGTGCCTGAAACAGACCAATGGACAACGGTGAGCCCTATGCGTGCAGGTCAGTCCGAAGCTGGCTGTTGTTTACTAGAAAAAAAGATTTATATTGTAGGAGGGTACAATTGGCATCTGAACAATGTTACAAGCATTGTGCAGGTGTATAACACAGAAACTGATGAATGGGAAAGGGACCTACATTTTCCAGAATCTTTTGCTGGGATAGCATGTGCTCCTGTTATACTACCGCAGGTAACGACCCAGAGATAACTACGCACGACTGCGTCGGCCCGTGAAATCGCCTCGCATTGCATGTTATCGGGATGCCGTGTTGTTTCTTTGTTGTTTGCAAATGGTATTGTGCATTTTGTGGGCGAGGGAAGGAGAAAAATAGCTTGTGTTCCCTCCTCCATAAAGTCCCTCCTCCTCTTATGTAGTGTTCTGGCAAGCGTGTTTCATCAGGAGCACTTGTCAGCTAGTTAGACTTAACAGATGTTACAGCTGGAAAAAGCTTTTCTCTTTTTTTGATGGGGGGGTGCATTTTGCCAACTTTTCATATTTTTAACATTGCAAACATTGACAGCTCAGGAGTAACTAAGTACTGTGGTATGTTTTAAAGAGTTCAGGTGTGATTTTTATTAATAGCTTAAAAAAAGTCATTGTATGTCGCTTTGTTGTTTTTTAGCAAACAGAAAAAACCAAAACCTGTATAACATACTGACCTCCAGAAGCAATAAAGGGACAGGGGGAGCTAGGAGAGCTCAGGTGCTTGGATCACGAAAGCATATTCTTGCTTTTCAAAGTTGACTTCTTTTTTCCCCCCCTTCCTAAAAGGGGAATACTTATCCCTGCACACCTCTGGTCTCCGTTGGTTCTTCATTGCTTGGATGACACTGCAATTCCAGATCCCTTCCTCACCCCCTCCAGATAGCAGCATGATACTCTAGTCCAGAAATTCTCCCTTAACTGGGGCACCCAGAGTTTGCAACACTAAAGCCATGTTGATAGCTTGATTACAAATAAACAGGCATGATTATTATTATTTTTTTTTTTTATAACTGCCAAAAATTTGTTTGGCTTCACTTGGCAATAAGAGCTCTGCAGCTGTTCGTCTGGGCTGAGCCACTAAAGGAGAGAGCACCTGGAGTTTCTGGTTTAGGACCCGCTGCCTTTGCCTTCTCGATGGCTCCGCCAATACGTGTTCATCCAAACTCTTTTTGTACAGTAAAGGAGGTGGGTGCTACTTGTTCATAAGCTTGAAGGTTTTCTCCCTTGACTTGTAAATAGGAAACTTGGTATTGTAATATGATGGAAGTCGCAGTGGAATGGGGTTTTCTTATTGTTGTTGCCAGTGAGTATTTCAAATCAAGAGATTAATTTTAAGATGACTCTGTCATTTTTGTAAAGTCTGTGTTTACTGCACAGAATACTGTTACTTCCTGAACTTTCCTTTCCTCCAAGCCATTTTTTCTAATTAATTTGACTGATTAATGAACTGAAAGTTTCTCCTTTTATCAGGTATTCTGTTTCAAGGGCTTTGTTTTGTATCTGTATAAGTTTGATTTTGATGTATGCACTCCTCTTTTTAGAGAAACTGTTGCATTCTGCTGTTAAATAAATACTGTGCTGTAACCTTTAGACACAACATATAATGTGTGTTTTGCTAAAGAGTCATTGATCAGGTCTGTGTAAAGCATGAACTCCATACCTCAGATTCACTTAAAGATATTTTTCTCTAATAATGAAATCAAAGCACCTTTGGATATGATATGGTGAGGGCACATGCTCTGCAGTTAAGCTCTGCATTCTAAATTTTAGATGAAATGATGCGTAGTTTCATCTGTTCCTATCTGTTTGTTGGTTTGCCAATAATAAATTAATGAAAAGTACTTGTTGTTGTATAGTATGCTGAAGTCAGTGGGCAAGCTCCGCTTTTTAGCTCTTAGGCAGTTAATTTACTCCATTCTCTGTTCATTTGGTCTGGCATAGAAGCGAGAAACACTGCAGAACAGCCTTGGCAGATAACAAGCAAATTTTGAAAGGATGAAACATAACTTGATACAAGCTTCAAAGTTCCAAAATAATGGACTTTCTTTTTTTTAATGCTTCCATATGTTTATGACAAGGGTACTTTCTTCGGTTAGTAACAAATGGAAGGTTACTTGCTTTCCTATTTGCGGAATACAATTAATCCGCTTAAGGGTGTGTCATTCCTTCATTGTTGCCTTCCTAAAATACTTGAGTATTCTTCCCTATTTTATTTAAATTCTTCTACCCAAAGGATTTCTGTGGCAGCAGTTGATGGTTTGGGTGTCCTCTAATAACTTGAGTTTTTCTGAACGTGCAGCCATAGCGCTCACAAGCCACACCACATCAGATGACTGGAGAAGCCGCGTGATGACCGTAGCTGGCATCTCTTCATAAGGAAACCATGCTTTATTTTTCACTTCAAGCTTCTGAGGTACGTGTGTGTGTGTTGGGGGGGAAAGGGGGGTGGGGGGGAAGTCCTTGAAAAAATGAAAAAGCGTGTTTGGCCTCCCTTTTAAGGTCAACCTTGCAAAAATAAACTTAACCTCTGTATTCATTCATATTGGAAGGGTGGCTTTGCAGACAGGAGGATACACAAAGCCATTCTGTAACTGTATTTAATAAACCAACCAACTGTTGCCTGCCGTGCCGCAAACTAGCCTGGTACCCGCGTTCCCATTCCCTGGCGCTGCGGAGCGGGAGCTGGGAAATGTTTCCAGATTCTCTCACTGAGACTCGCGACAAAGCACTGCTGTGCACGACCTCTCTTTGTTACCGGAATGTTCTTTTTATAGCAATATAAATAATTATTTTTCATAACATTGGCTAGAAATACTCTAGCTGTTCTAAATTTAGCAGAGACTGGCTAAAATATTTGTGGCATTGCGTATCTTCCACATTGATAATAAAGTTTGTTTTACCCCTGTGAAGTATGTTGTTGTGGCTCTGGGCTGTTCTGTGCGTAACCTATGCATTATTCTGAAAATAAATGGGTTTTATTCCTTGGCTGTATTGAAACAACTTGACAGCTAGATGAGGGTCTTCACATAAATAGCTAAGTGACCACGTTCCGTGCCCGGTTTGGAGAAAACGCTCTACAGGATGCCCCACGTGAAAAGCAAGTGGACTGGGCTCCTCTCTTCTTCAGGAATGAGCAAAGCCAGATAAATGTTTGATTGCACTCGGAGTCATTTATTAGTCTCAGAGCAGCAATAAACATTATAGGGGTAAACCTGATTTGGTACATTTTAAAATACCCTTGAACAGATGGGGAACAGTAAAAGCACAGCATCATTAGTTCTAGGTATTTGCAGAGTATGCATGTCCCATTAGGGACTCCTGTCATGGCCAGGATAATAGCTTCTGTCTTCTCTGATGTTTTATGGGCCTGAAATTGTACTTAAAACTATAAAGAAAGAAAGCACTAGAACTCTTGGCAGGGTGCAGAATAGCTAGAGATTGAGAATGTCTGCATCCTATTAATGGTGTCATTGACCCTCTTCCAGAGGGTCTGTCGGCTCGGCAAGCCGACTGTCATTTCTCCCTATCCTAGAACCTTGCTAATTCGCGCAGACGTGTCCGAGCTTTCGTACTGAGGTCTTGGAAGTTTAACAGCAGTGGAAAATTTCATTTCTTTGATTTACAATGAAAGAAGGCACTCCCACTAGCTCTTAGTACCCTGGTGCTGATTTAAAACGATGCTATGCAACAGAACTGCTCGGGACCTCGTGTAAGCCACATCAAACCTAGTCAGACGTTTCCACTTCCACGTCTGTGATAAGGTCTTTAGTTGCTGAAACTCTGCAAACTTTAGGGACATTTATCATGCTAGGATTATTGAAGCCAGACTACTGTCAGAATAAATAAAACATGTTTCCCAGTGCAACTCTAATTATGATTTTTAGCCAGTTGTGTAATGTGCAGAACTTTATTTACAATAAATCTTCCAGTTGCTTGCATAAATGAATGAGATTTCATCACTTGTGACTTAAGGACCAGGAAAAGTTGATGGGGCTGAATAAATTTACAGTTTAGCCTGGGTGTGTTGGGATGTCAGGCGAGTGAGGGAGCAAAGCTGGCTAGTGTTGCCTTCCGAAGGGGGCTCAGCTACCTTGAATTTCACCTGGGAGCATATATATATATATATATATATATCATAGAGGCATCTCTTCCTTCAAGTTATTTTTTACAGAGACAGCTTAGACTCTGCTCTGCATTTTAATGGTGAGTAGGCACAGTATCATCCCACAGACTCCAGAGCTTTTGTTTCTCATTCCAAACTAATAACTGAGTTTCAGTAACACAAGTTTGGCACTTTTCAGTTTAATATTTCGACTTTGGAGAGTTTCACAGAGAAGTTTTAAAATTTATTTGTGGGGCAGGTACAATTTCAACTGGTCCGACATTGAACGTCCCATAAAATGAACACGAAATGTGCTTTCTGCTTGGAAACAGCTGCTGGTTTAGCTGTGCAACCTGAAATTAGCCTCAGATTGTAAGACAAAGGGTAAAGACCTAGTAGAGAGTGATGATGGGGGCCTGCTGGAGGGCAGCATTGGAGTAGCATGTGCAGTTTGCAATGGAAAGTAGAAAAGCTGTTGGAGCAAAAGTTTTCAGAAGGTTTTATATGCTGTAGAGAGCAAATCAAAGGTTCTTGGCTCCATCCCTGAGGCTTTGCAGTTGCTGTTTCACACCCAGGCCCCTGTCACGTAATTAGCTAGAACTAGTTTATATGGCTTCTTAAAAAATGAAAATCTTTTTTGCTTGTTTATGCAGGCTACCAGCCAGTCTGCTTCTGGCTACACTGCTTTATATCTGGAGCAATTCCTTTGAAGTCACTGGAGTTGCACTACATTAACACTGGAGTACCTAGAGCAGAATTTCTCCTTTTAGCCGAGTTTAATATTTGTGATGTATATCTTCCGGTCACAATGCTTTGAAAAATGTACTAAAAAGTATTTTACATATGGTTATCTGATGTTTGTAATCAGGCTGCTAATCTGTGTCTCCCTACAAAGTTTGCAATTATTAGCTTTAAATGCATCCTTCCCCCCCCACTACTGTGGCCTGGGGTCTTGTTTAAACATGTGATCCTCCTTACGGATGCAGATCTACTCTTTGGCACTATCAATACTTGCATTCAGTCTTAGTGCCTTAAGGATAGTGGTTTACAACTGGATTTAGAAGGAATGTATGAATTTCACTGAGGTTTAGAAGAGGGAAATTTGCCCTGCGGTGCAGTTCGCGTGTCTGGACCTTAATTTTGCATGCTTTGGGGTTCTCGCGTGATGAAAGGTTCCTCATGCCAAAAGCATGTACTTGCCATTTCTTGGGAAGAAACTCAGAGCATGTACCGTGGAAGGGGGGGTCAGGTTTAGTCCTTGGACGAATAGAGATGCTCTCCACATGCCAGGAGGTGTGTGTTTGCCCGTGAGCTGTGCAGGCTCGGGCAGCTCTCCCGTGCTACTCGCAACAACCTTCCTCTGCTTTCCACAGGGCTGCGCCGCGCTCGGGGCTTTGCCTTGTGGCCTCGGAGTCTTTCTGAATGCCCGGTGCGTTCCACTGGACTGCAGCCGTTGCAGTTACACCGGGGGTAAGAGGAGGAAGGGAAGAGGGACCCCATCCTTGCTGCTTTTGTTGGTAGTATTAACCTAGAAATGTGTCCACCCGTTGTACCGTAAACGACCATAAAAGCAAACCTGGATTCCCAGCCAGATGTTCGGCAGGTTTTCAGCTGAAGGCTTATAGCTTGCAGTGGAGAACCTCCCATTTTCCCAGTGAACAACAAGTTGTTACATTCCTTCTGAGGCTTTTTCAGGACAGCAATTAGAGTTCGAGTGAATGACTCGCTGCTGCTATCCAAGAGGCCCGAAAGGAACTTCTTCGAAATGCACTTTTCTCGAGGCACAGATCCTTCATCGGCAAAGCCCAGAGGCTTGTGAGTAGCACAATGTACCCCGTTCTGTGAGGCCCTTCAGATGGTATTTCAGTCCAGTGTAGAGTCTGCTGTTAACCGTACGTGTGGGTATTTTGCTGAAATAGGGTCTAACCACGTGTTTGAAGTTGCCGTGTACCGCTGTGCTGAACTGCAGCCTTAAAATGGCTACAGCCAGCCACCAGCTCTGCACAGCAGCCTTTGCAAGAGAAATCTGCCCGTGGACCTGAAAAATAAAATTCATTTCTTCCCTGTTGAGTTGTCCCATGCGGCAGGTTTATCGACGCGGCTTGTTTTGCTTCGGTAGCAGGAAGGGGGAGGGAGAAAGGAGATGCTTTTGCTTTGCGGCTACAAAACCGTTCGCAAGGACGGCTGCGTGGTAGAAGAAAGGACTTGCTGTTAGGGCACCCCGCTGTTCCCGTCCCAGTAAAGCAGTCCTCGCGGAGCCGTACCCTGCGCTACGTTGGCACACTTCGGTGTGCAAACGGAATGGGTGTGTGTAGGGCAAAGAGAGCAGCTCAGCCCACAAGCCACAAAAATGGGACTGCTGCGGTGGGTGCTCAGTCTCCTGCTGAAAAATGCTCCTTCTTTGCTGAGAGTGAAACGATCGAAACTCAGGAGGTGCCTGAATTTGGCTGGTGTGTTTGTCTAACTGTTCATCGGGTTTGCGTGCAAAAATTCACCCGTACCTGAAAAAAAACCCATACTGAATTCTCCTTCACACTTAGAATAACTTTTTTTTGAAAATACCTTCAGCATGAAAATCAAACCTCTAATTTGTAGGTGAACATCTGTCCTAAGGCATGGAAATAGCAGAGGTTGGTTTTGTGCTGGGGCGTGCACCAGAGGAGCAGGCGGGTAGGTGACTGTGGAGCCTGCTAGAGCGCCAGCTGAAGGTAATGGTCCATAGCGTTGTATTTCTGCTGCTTTGTGTTTCTGCTCCGGTATCATAGGAGAGAGCAGGACGAGGCCCGATCCTTGTGGGGTTTCACGCCAGGGATTGTGCATACCCTAAAGCTGTTTTATTATACATGAGGGCTTAGGAAACGTCTGCAAAAAACTTTGGATTTTAAATTTGTTACTTGCGACCCTTTTAGCACATGTCTCTGAAGGTGAACCGTGAGATTGAAAAAGAAAATACTTTCTGTTATTATATATATAGACTAGTACCAAATTCTCTGAACTTGGATTTGACAGAAGGCTGTGGAGGGAAACATCTTGCTCTCTGACATGCTTCTCTGTCTGATCTACAGTTTGATTTGCAATGGTGTAATCTTTTCGTGGTATAAAAAGTATTTCCCGGTTTCCTGTTTGTTTCAATAAAGCGCACAATTCTTACTGCTGCCTCACTTTTTAGTGCTGACTGTGAAGATACCCGCATAGAATACTTTGCCTACCATCCAAGTGTTATCTTTGGAAAGACATAACGTGGCTGCCGCTCCATCGGCTCCCCACATCACCTTAGCAGCACGGGAATACTTCTTGCTTCAGCGTGGCGTGAAGCCAAGCCTCGATTCTGGGAAAAATAACCGTAACAGAATCCTCTGTGTGGTTGCCAAAGTATTTCAGAGCACCAGAAGAGATGACTTGTAGAAAGGAGGAGAATACCTTTTAGCAGTGAGTGCTTGCTTGCTTTCTGTAATTTTAGGATTGACTGGGAATTGTAAAAAAAACTAACCAGGAAGGATGACAAGGGAATATTGGTGCAGAGAGCAGAACTGGAGTTGTTTCGCTTGGACTGCTCATCAGATTTGATGGGTGGTATAGAGAGGGTAAGTCAGGTGCTTGTATCTGCCCTCTGGAAACAAGGATATCTGAAATTAAAGCAATGGACGCAAAGTCAAGTGAAACAGGAGAATGTTTTCCTACTGAAAACACAGTTTGGAGCTCAGTTCAAAATAGCGTTGGAAGTAGGGACTCTGCGGACTTCACAGGATATTCGTCTCTGAGGATAATGGGAACATCAACAGGAACATTAAGTAGGAAGTGTGAGAGATCAAAATCTTTGTGTCTGCAGGCAAAAAAATGTCAGCTTATTTGTCGATCACGGCACAATCTCATGCCGTCTGCTGTTGTGTAAGTTGTTCTAGCTCACACCTTCCTCTGAAGCCTCTAAGGGAGAACAGGGAAGTCTCCGGATCTAGTCTGCCAGAGCGATTCCAAAGGATCCCGGAGGATAACAAACAAGTGATAAGTAAACACAACCTCCTCCCTGCAACCCCCTTTCTCTCGGCTGCATCTGCTCGAAGAAGCTGCAGGTTGCTCAGCAAGGAGTTGTTCGCAACAAAAGCAGATGTGAACACAACAGCCCGGTCCTCCAATGACTCTTTGTTTGCTTCAGAGCAAAGCTCTGATTCTCCGTTACAAGAAACTTTTTCATAACACGTCTGGAAGGCTGCGGGAGATGGAGCTGCTGCCTCGGGGGATCCCATCGCAGCTTTCTAGTGAGATCAAGTTGTTCTCACATGGCCCCATATGTGCTCAAGGTGAAGACGGCAGGAGACATAAATAATACTTATGGTATGAGCTCATCATTTTGTCAAAGGCATGGCATATCTCCTTCGGTGGCGGAAGAAGGAAACCTGGCACCCGTCTAAAATGTCTCCTTGCCAATGCCTTAATGCAGTCAAGATTTACATTGTCTGCTAGGTCATGCACTTAGCAGCCATTCGGATCCACCCACACCCCAAAATGTGGAGCTGTGAGTGGGTGAGAAATTCCAGAAGCAACTCGGCAAACACAAATGTTGTATTGAAGAGACGTTTGTTACGCAAACTGTTTTAAAAGCAGAGAATTTAAGAACAGAAGCAGGGTCCAGGTTGCACGCTGGAGTTCAATCTGATAAAGCCCCACAGGCAAAACAATAAGAAAAGGGAGTCTTCTTAAGGGAGGAAGTTGTAACCCCCCCTCCCTGGCCATCTGCTTTCCTTCCCTGCGAACCGTGAGCAGGAGCAGCCGTCGGAAGGGAGATTTCACTCTCTTCAATCTCGGGAGATCCAAAAGGGGAAAATTTATCAAGTTTCATCTCAGGCACTTAATCTTTTGGTGCTAGAGAAGAGGCAGAGTGGCAGTCGGGTCTCTAGATGTTTGATATTACCACCTATGGTATTAAATCCAGGTTAACTCAACGAATTATTTATCATCATCTTGCTTCTCGAGCGAAAACAATGTGGACAATAGGTATCTTAGTGTTAAATCTTTATGATTTATATGCTTTTAGCGTGACAGGCCAATTTTACAGGTCATAGGCTGTTCACATACACAGCTAGAGGGTATTTAACTGACTATGTGTGCTGGCTGTTTATTCCTGGTGAAAAATGCAATAAGTGGTTAGACTAACATCTGTCAGGAATGACAGAGGAAGGGCTGATCCTGCCAGGGCCTGGATGATCTTTTAAATCCCAGCTCTGTTTTCTGCGATGGTATCTCACACCCCGTTAGAAACTTTAAGTGCAAGTTGGCAACTAGAATTCAGGGTAGGACGTGACTTTGTGGCTAATGCTGATCCTGCCAGTTGCTGAACTGAGTTTCATCCATCCGTCTCTTAACGGCCTTGCAGCGGTGGATAATTATAATCTCTTATTTTTACGTGGGCAGGAAATGCTTGTAAATGACTGGTAAACTGACCGAACCAAGGCCACAAAGGTGATCAGTAGTGGAAGTGAGAGCAGAGTCTAATTTCTCTGATCTGATAGTTCAACCGTGACAGGATTTGGTTCCTGGAGTAAGCACTGTTCAGGGCCAGGGCGATACACCAAAAAAGGAGAGTGTCCACTTTATCTCTGTCGCTTTGTAAAAAAGAAAGTGTAAAGGGCAATGCGTGGGTGTCGGGAAACAGTACCGTCAGGATTTATTACTGCCTAATGCGTGTGTCCTGCACATCACAGTGCTTTGCACCCATCTGATGTTAGCACAGCTGGAATCAATGGCTTAGCAGCCTAAGCTTGTGTTTCAAAACAGCTGTACTCCCTAGAACTGCCCGCTCGCATCCCACAAGGGTCAGCTCTGCCTGTCATCCCGTCCCCATGGCAGATACGCTGCATCCCACACACATCCCCAGCTGGGTCGGCCAAGGTCCTGACTCCTCAGGGAGGGGAAGCGAGCCTCCGGTGGTGTTGACGTAGAGTTGGGGTTCACCGAGAAGAAGTCTGCGTATGCGGAACGCCACAGGAGAGGGAGAAGGGTGGAGCTGGATGCGCTCACAGCAGTTTGGCAGCGAAGACATGCTTGCGTGGGGAGACTGCACCGTTTTGTTCTGCGTAGTTCAGCACAGAGCTGCGGTAGCAGCTTCTGCTTCACTGTACAACACACCTAAACAGACCAGGAAAAAGTGAGACTTTCCCAATTCCTAAACCTTTGCCAGAAATACTTTGCTTGGTGTCTTGGTACTAGATTTCTGCTGTACAGGTGTTGCCTGTCTCGTAGCTTCATGCTTCTTACCTTGCAGAAGGAGACAGCAGTCACAGAGCAGGAACTGTTGCTTATCTTAAAAGACTTCATCCGAGCACTGGCCGGCGGATGAGTAGGAGCTGGCTGCCTTTTGCACCTCGTGCCTCAACAGAGCCCAGCCTGATCTGCGTGAGGTGCTGGGATGACTGGTTTGCTCAGGAAATTCTCTTGACTCCATTTTCCAAATCTCTCAGTGACTTTAAACAGAAAAAAAAACCCAACCCCAAACATAAAACTGAGGTTTTAGATTCTTTGGTTAAAAAATACTTGGCTGTTTTGAGATTTGGGATTTACCTCCCACTTTGGGGTAAGGTTTTTTCTATTTGAGTGCCCAGTGGGGACACATGAACAAACCCCCCCGTGTTTCCACCTGGCATCACCCATCCTCAAGGCCAGGTGCAGGGTCCTGCACGTGGGTCGGGGCAATCCCCAGCACAAATCCAGGCTGCGTGGAGAATGGCTGGAGAGCAGCCCTGAGGAGAAGGACTTGGGGGTGTTGGTGGATGAGAAGCTCACCATGAGCCAACAATGTGCACTGGCAGCCCAGCAAGCCCCCCGCATCCCAGGCTGCATCCCCAGCAGCATGGCCAGCAGGGCG
>VZSZ01002991.1:1009-16190 GCA_013398815.1 Ibidorhyncha struthersii | reverse complement strand
CCAAATTTCAGGTTTAACCGCTGTCAGTAATTTTCCACTGAATCTTGTGGAACATAGTATTGCACAGCCATAACACTAGTTAGACAAGTGTTTCACAGATTGAAGATGACCGGTTTTTCATCACCCAGCTGCTTTTATTTACTCATTTGTTTGTATGCTCCTTTTTGTTCCCTAAAAAAAGTCCCCATCATCTGGTAAACTTGATTGGGACAGAGAATACTCTTCCCAGAATGGTGTGTTTATGTGTAAGTTAAGAACATGTAAGACTGACAGCCAAATGTTAAATGAGGATCAGTGTCATGAGAAGCGTTCATGTTTCTTTCTTGGAAGAATGGTATACTATTCATAGCCGTCACTTTAACCTGAAATGACAGCAGCTTTATGAATGGCTTGTGTTTAGATATTATAGAAGACGGTCTCTTTTTCTCAAAGCTTTTTGATACCACTGTATTAAAACTGACTGTGACTGGCAGTGCTGTGGGAGTTAACCATTTATTCTAGGAATATATACCAGTCTCCCAGCTGGGCGGCAAGGAGTGGGATCTGAAAGACTCTGCACATACCTAGTTTAAATACTACCCCCCCCCCCTTTGTCAATACCTGCTCTTTTTGAACCACTTTCCCCTTCTTTGAGTGTTTAGCGAGCCTCAACATAATCAGGGCTTCTGAATGATTATAGACACTATGTACACATTATTAAAAGAACAAAGCTCAAGGGAGCTTGCAGACTTAAGAGTACAGGCTCATACCCCACTTGTGGGCAATTTACATGTCCTGTAAAATCATGAACTATCACAATGAGGGATTTTTCATTCCATACTTTCCTCCATAGATCTACTGAGATCAATTATTTCAGTAAGTCTTCCTAAGTACAGCCTTTTTTCAGATGAAAAAGCAGACAGTGAGATTGAGATCAACATAATCATTAACTACCAATATCAGTACCATTACCTGTCCTAAAACACTCTGGCTACAACAGTGTCAAAACCAATTCTCCTCAGATATCCAATTACAGGACATTCTCAGGGTCAAAAGAAAAGAAGAAAAAAGAAGGTTTGGGGTGTTTTTTGCAGTGGAGCAGCTGATTTCACTTTAATACAAAAGGCAGAAAAATGGTAATTTTGGTGCTTTAAAGTAGTTCCATGATTAAGTCATAAAATTCATCCTGGAAAATGAAGTCCCAGAGCATGCCTGTGTTCCCTTATCGGAGGTATATGCAGCAGCTGCAGGAGTAACTTATCACGTGAGTATCAGCTGACTGGTGGGATGCACATTATCCACTTCTGATATAAGCAATTTTTATGCATTATCCAGCAGTGAAGATGTTGCCTTGGAGGGAGACATGTGCTGTGTGCTTTGTCCCTCTCCTTCTCACTGGTAAGGATGCATCTGGCATATTTACCATCTGTATTTGGATGCTGACCCTGACAATAACTTTGCCCAGGTCTGCTGGTGAAGATGTGGACAGAATGGCGTAGTCAGTGTACTGGCTCTATTATAACAGATCCACTGGAAATTAAGGTTTGTTAGCAAAAGAAAAAAACTTAGAAGTTCATTGCTAATGCTTTCCTTTGCTCCTGTTAAGCACATTGCTATTTGCTGGCATTTTTGTCGGGCCATCAAGTAGTTATCTGTACACCAGCTGCTCGTGCAAATTATCTTAAAAGAAGTTGGTATATCCAAATAAGAAATAAGGCCATAGGCAGGCTTAAGCATAAAGACAACATCTAAAAGAACTTCGTACTAATTTCACACCTGAACCTCTATAAGGTCACCTTCTGATTACAGCAATAACTAAACCCAATGAACTATTGCAAAAGGAAGTATTTCCTTCTGTACATGATTTTTATTATTTACATAATACAATATAGCATAGATGCTGTGTAGCATGATTATGTGCAATACATAAATAAGAACTATCTGTACAGGTTTGCATATCTAATAACTCAGAAAAACAAAGTTAGAAGCAAAAACCTGATGCTTTTAATAGTGAAGTAAAAACTAAGACTGAACACTGCAATAAAAATCAGAAGTTCAGGAGTAGCGCCTTGTGTACATACGTAACTATTTACAGATGAGAACAGGCATTATCACAACACTAGTCTAAACTGTACTTGTTTATATAAAAAACACAAGTTTCATACATCACAAAAAACCTTCCATTATAACACAGAAGTGGTATTACCAGACAAGCATCAGTGAAGTATACTGCCTTTTCTAGAGTTGTTATTGTACAATGCTGTAGATAACGCAGCCCATGCAATACACCCAAGAACACTACAGTCCTACACCCAAGTACAATTAAAAATGATAAAGCAGCCCTCCAAGAGTGGTTCCAGCTACCACTTAAGTCTACAGCAGCCATGTTGGGTATGGTTTTCCATGCAGAACGGGTGCAACTGTTACATTTAAAACTAGAAAAAATTAACTCCTAATATTCTTTTGAACTCAGAACACACAGAATGTAAGTAGTATATGAATAACAAACAGCTCTAATACTTCAGCAACTTGCTCAGACACGTGTTGCTTGATAGAGCTGCTGTGGTATGTCTAAAAACATATGTAACTTTTTTTTTTGTAAACCAATCTTACAATATTGTGCTACAAGACATTTTTAGCTATGCAAGGAAAAGCAGACAACTCTGTTGCAGGCCAATTCATAAGTTCCTAGCAGGACATTACCTTTGGGAATCTATATTACAGAATCACAGAATGGTAGGGGTTGGAAGGGACCTCTGGAGATCATCTAGTCCAACCCCCCTTCCAAAGCAGGTTCACCTAGAGCAGGTTGGACAGGAATGCATCCAGGCAGGTTTTGAAGATCTCCAGAGAAGGAGACTCCACAACCTCTCTGGGCAGCATGTTCCAGTGCTCTGTCACCCTCGACGTAAAGAAGTTTTTCCTCATTTTCATGACTCTAAAGTTAACATAATCTTTTCCAACACAGTTTTCTTCTCATACGTATCTGACTTTTTCCATTTTTGTCAGTGCAACTGATAAGTGACTTTCTTAAAATGGCACCAACATTCATCTTACTCGGACGGTGGACCCCTCTACATAGCTTACATTCTGCTGGAAAACAATGGAGTGTGGAAACCAAAATCAGAATGAGATTTTAAATGACAGAAGTAGACTGCCATCCTTTTTGATGTATTCTTCTCCAAGACAGGCACATAACACTAGCCAAAGATTATATATCTCAAACACATCTCAAAAGGCAGATCTGCTGCAAACATGCAGATAGCATACATCTGTTTGGCACACGTGAACTAGAGAGTCTGTCCTCTGTGCATGTGTATTCTTATGCAGGTTTCCGATGATCCAATTATATTCTGGGGAGGGCATATATATTTTCAAGGGCTGTATCTATCCAATTCTGCCTGTAACAAACACCCCAAACATTCTGAAATACCATTAAGACAGACAAGACTAAAAGAAGTAAAACTTTGGAGAACACAGGAAAATGGCCATGCACCTGCTCTTCGGTGTTTTCCTAGGATATACTAAAAACAAAAAGTCAGTCAGTCAGTCTGTTCACCAGCAGGGTTACTTATATTCTCTGGATTTTTTCAGCCACCACAACTGGATTCTCTTTCCTGATTTTTGCTGCAGCTTCTGCTTTGTAATCATACGGGCAGTTATGCTTGTCAGAGTAACGGTGAAGTCCACAAAATAAGTTTCCACATCGGCAGTCAAATCCTGTACATAGAAAAAGAAGCAACATTACTAGGAAGCTTCGCATTTAATTAAGTTGTAAATTAAGGGCTTAGTCACTACAAAGGGGGTATGCTCGCCTACTCTGACATAGAGTAAGAAAAATGAACAGCTGTACTATGTTGTTTGGATTCTGAAGAAGCAAATAAGTTTAACAGTACAGATATTTCATCAAGTTTAATTTAGCAAGAGGCAACTAATCAGACAGATCTGTTCAAAACTGACAAAGCGTTCTCATACCTGTAAGGCCAACCTTCTTTCTGCACATGAAACATCTGTTCTTCTTTGGTTTGGGCAGTTCAGGGGCTCTCTCTTCACTCTGCGAAGTACTAGGCTGAGAAACTGATGGGCTTGGTTGAGTAACAACTGTTAATGCAAGCAAAGGAAATAAAGGTTAAATTTCCTTTTCTTGACTTCACTAGCATGCACGTATTCCTTAAGGATTAATTCCCCCTATTAACACACTGATGTTTCTTGTCTGAAGTACTACATAGACTAGTCTACGAAAATGTAAGTCAGGAATAGGGATTTTTAGGTACTCTATTATTCCTTTTTGGCTCTACACAAGACAAACAGACTTTTACCATAGTTCCACCAGCTAGAAAATACAAGGTACTTATTTGTTACACCTATACAGGCGTATACAGGTATTAAGGGCTTGGAAGGCACTCCAGAAGTTCCATGTACACATTTAATATTTTTTAAAAAAAATCATACGAACAAGTAACATTTACTCAAAAACAATAAAAATACTGCCATGGCTAACGTTGCTGAACAGAGGGGATACGTGTGGAGAATATAACTAATAGGAACATATTTTAAAAACAAATGAAATTCAGTAATGCGTTACTATCACAGTACTGGGTTACTCTGCCACTACACTCAGATGCCTGAAACAGTTCACCAAGACAGCAATTAGCAAGTCCTGATTCTGTGACAGATCCAGAACACAGCTACAAAGCGCACACAGTTCAAAAGAGCCCTCACATTTTTGACACTTTCAGTAATTTAAAGACCAAAGTGCAGATTTACATTGAGTATCTGTAATTTTTACTGGATTCAGCTTTAGCGTTCAAGCACCTATAGTCAAAACAGTCATTTTTCAATTGCCTCTGTCATGAACACCTTCAGACAAACTTCTGTCACATTTAAATTAAGTTATCTGAAGAACAAAAATTTGTCCTTTTGTGAACCTGTTTGTTTTGTTTAAAAAGGTATTTTTTCAATCAGTCAAACAAACTCTGGTGTTTTTTTAAAATATCCTCTTGATTTCCAAAGTGGAACAAAGGAAAGCTGAGGGGCATGTTTGTACACAGCTTTAACTACCTGGTCCTGGTACAGTTTTCCTGAACATTCTCAGCGGTATGATAACATCTATTGTTGTAAAATAGACCAAACTACAAAATGCACTCCAGAATAACCAGACCACATAAGTTTTAAGAACTTACTTGTAATGAACTCTGTACACACAAATGGTATTTGTCAGTTGAGATTCTTTTGGATCAGTAAGTATTCTATCCTGTGAAACGTGCATTTTTTCCAGAAATGAAGAAACAGTTATGTTGACTGTTTTACTCTTTATTCTTCATACCTGTTTTTGAAAATTACGTTTGCACTACCATGTTTATAGGTATTCTAAAAACCAACTCACTATTGCCACTAATACCTAGAAAGCCTCACAATTCACTGTACAACAAGACAGGGCTTCATAATCTAAACAAAATTTAAAAGTGACAAGCTCTCAGAGGTAACAAGGAACCTTCAGTTCTCACTACCAAAAAATTTTCATGCAGTAAAACAATGGTTCCTAGAATTTTCTTAAACTTTACTTATACATACTCCTAATGAATAACCGAGGCCATTCACTACCTTTACTTTCCACCCCCTTACATAGATCTTTTTCTAAAATATTTGCAAAGTTCGGTGCCATTTTGCCAAGTCTGAGGGATAAGAAAACTATTACAGCCCTAGCACTACAATCACTGCCGCTATTGGTACTCTTTTTGGAGTAATTTCTGCTGCTGCTTTTGTGTTTTTTTTTTTTTTTTTCAAAAACAATTTCTTTGTCTTGATCAAAATTTTCTAGATGAACAGATATGATCCTCTGAACTTGTCTTTAAATCCCAAGGACAGCAACGTTCAGTATCAGTTAATCTATCTGAGAGCCTGTGATAAAAGTGCATGTTAAAAAAAAGTGCTATCACAAACAGTGTAAATGTGCTGGATGCTATGCGCCTTGGATAACAGCCATCAGCTAAGGCCTTAAAAAAATAAATGACCGAACACCTCCCTAAAAGCATGGTCAAACTCCTTCTAGATGTGTTACATTGCTATTTTGTTTAAAAATCAAATGCTAATTGTATGGCATGGCAAATGAGAAAAAAGAACCAGAAATGCTCACACACTTTGCAATTTGGTGTACAGCTAGCCAGGGGGAAGGTTCACCTGCATCAGAACCAACTTACACGAGCCCTGGGAGCATGCATGCTGTTTCCATCAGACAGAAAAGAAAATGCAGAAGGGGCAAATCAACAGTGACCTCAATAATTAAAGTCAGTCACAACATGCACCAAGAGAAAACGAAAACAAGAAGAGGAGCAGCCTTCATCACTGCCTAACATGCCAAAAAGGAAGCAAAAGTGGAAACAGGAACTTCCCAGGAATCACCAAGGCAAAAAGATAGCCTAGTAGATCAATCTACCACAAAACAAAGACACTGAGAACAAATCCAGCTAACGGAAAGTGTTACCAACTACTACAGGTATACTTCCTCCTTTACATAAAGAAACTGTGACAACTAGCAGCTCAGGAACTGGAAAGTGATGGAAGTGATCCTAAGAAACTGTAGGAGTGCATTTCCTGAAAGGGCTGCTGAACGGGATCCTTCCCTCACAACTAACACACGTTCCGAGAAGGAAAAGCAGTCCACAACGCGCAGTAATGGACACTAAAAGGTCCCAAGACAAGACAGGACAGGACACAGGCCCTTAAATCCAAATTAAAATGTTCAGTTTGTTACTCTCCATGAATAAAGGATTCTCCTAGTCTCTTATGCCAGCAGAGTTAAGTTTGATGATGAGTTTTTATCACATTAAACCTTCATAAATGTGCTTCTGAGTAATGGCTAGGACAGAGGCAAAGCTGCCTACCCTGGCCCTCACTTAAAGCTCAGCACAAAAATCCTTTTTCATCAGCCTGTGTCTCAGATGAAAGATACTGTAAATTGTAGTTGTTCTGCCATGACATGAGGAGTGAATATAAATTCATCAGATACTATCCTGACAACTGCTTGTCACAAATGGCTTCCTTTAGCACAGAAGCCAAATCCAACCAGGCAAGCAGAATATATTAAATTAATTTTATGTCAGAAATCACCATGTTAATCATAAGCCAAAGTGCTCTAAATGATTGCTGTATGATTCCTATGGAATGAATAACTGAACAAACGCTGAAAGTTGGAAAATAGTGGTTACAGGTACCTGTAGACCTGCTTCCTCAGTAACAAATGCTCAGACGAAGTAAATCCCTCACCACTAAACCAGGTTTTATCACTTTAACAGACTTTCTGTTGGCATGTACCCCCGTCCATCACCTTGGTTGCTGCCCTTCACATCCTTTGGCTCAACAGGTTACCCAATCAGGTTTACTTGACTTGAATTTTACCAGACCAGTTCTCCTATTACAAGGCCAAGAAACTTAGGAGCAACAGATTTTCAGAACTGGGCAGGACTTTATTAACCATTATTTTTGTCTGAAATTATTAGCTGTAGGCACTGTAAGCTGTAAGATACATTACCATCATGCACAAGGAAGACTATCACTGATCTGCTAGGATAATAAAGACTGACTTAATCCTGTTACTGGAGAGGTGCCTGAAAAACCCCCCACACAAATACAGACATTGCATCATGAATTTGCGAAAACTTCCTTCACGTGTAGTCTGAAGATAAGATGCATCTTTACAAAAGGCATGTTGGAACAGCAAGGCCACTGATGAGAGAAGTCAGCCATGTGCTGCAGCATCACAGCTACTCAACTTATATGAGGAAAGGTCCTACAAACTGGAGAACAAAGCTTTTCTCAGACCCCAAAGTATTATGTCACAGTGACTATGTGGGGCTGACACTCAAAATTAAAAACCACTAAGAACACGATTTTCAAAACTGGCAGTAGTTTTCTTATATAAACCAGTATGGCTGCTGCAAAAGAGCGCGCCTACTATAGGTATTTTCCCACTGGGATCATGCTTTATTCTTCAGGAACTACAATTGCTATGCCAACACAGGTGCCCATGATGAAAGACTGCAGAATGTTTAATTTCATGTGGAAAAAAAGGGAATAGGAATGTTCTGCAGCATGCACCTCATCTCTCAAATGCCCAGCTCTTAACAGGTATATTGAATATCTTTACTGTTACATTAATACAATGTAAAGATATCTCAGTTACAGTATCACACAGAAATATGATTTAATTTGGTCACCGTGAAGACTTGATGTCTGTGATATACCGCTGTTAAAAGAAAATAGTAGCATCTTATCACCAACAAGCATAGGACCAACACTCTTAAAGGAGAAGCCACTGTCTAAGCATTCACACACCGTTCAAGCAGTTGCACACACACACACACACCACTGGAGTCTTTCACTGCTTGAACCAGGGTCCCTTCACAGCAGGTGACCCCACTGAGCCAATGGGTGCTCCTCTTGACTCCTCACACAAACACACACTTACTCCCTCCTTCTTCAGGCTTGACCCTAGGTTTCCCACAGCAGAGTCTCAGGGTGTCAGATTTTATAAAAGTAAGTAATTTAATTGAAAGGTACAGCAGCAAGGTCAGCCTGGGCTGGGTGCCTCTGAAAATGGAGAGACCTCAAACAATGGAATCCCTGGGCAATCAGACTCTTGCGATCTACACAGCTGCCCCTCATGCGCTGTTCACCCGTCTTTTAGTCCAATGGTGATTTTTGGTCTGGGGTCTTCTAACACCTTATTGGATTGTTTTTCTGTGTCCAGGCAGGCAGGCTGTTGACTGCTCTTATCTTGTTGATTTGCAGTCTCTGCTGAGGTTGCAGCCTCCGTTATGTTCTGGTTTATGCTTCTTGTGTGCCTGCGCTCGCTGGCAGAACATGGGGAACTGAAAAGTCCCAGATTTGGGGAAAACACTACCAAACCATCAGTGTGTTATGTATATTTTCCTCATACTAAAAGACTAAACACAGCACTGTACCAGCTGCTAGATTACTACGAAAATTAACTCTATTGTGGCATAAAGGCTTCAGCAAGTCTAGCTACTCATGCTAAGTAAAGCTAAGCAAACAGCACAAATCACACCATGTTATAACCTTAAGTAATTTGTTCTAATTAAAACTTACTAAAGCTAAACAACTATCTCTCAACAACAGTTGGGTCCCCAGTCTTATTTTCCCAGGTGGACAGCTTCAGGGTTTAGTAGAAGAGACTACTGGTTCCATTTCAGAGTTGTTTCAATTAGGGACATCCACTGAAGCTACAGCAGACATGGGAAACAAGATGACAAGCTAATTATTTTCAACACAAGTCAGAGTTGTTATATCAGACAATTTTACCAATAGCCACAAAGGAACCATCTACAGATAGCAACATGGTTAAAATACTATAGCCATGTGTGAAAACAAATCAGAATTAACAAGGCACTCATTACAACAAGGTCTAAGGAATACCATGCAGTTACCATCTTGAGCCTACCATATCTCATAACCTAGCTGTCTATTCGGCATCTTCCTCACAATATTACCTGCAACACACTGTATGCATCACAGATAAAACACACTAGCTCTATCTACAATATAAGTGATGATATCCCACAACAGGGTCACAACCTGAATGCAGGACAGGTGTAAAATAATTTTAACCATACTGGCTTGGTAAAAAGGCAAGACACAAGTGAGCCAACCACCACTGCCTGCTGTCTTCTGAAGCTGCCTAATTCAGGAACAGAAATGGTAAGCTACAACGTGGATGGAATTATACAGTAAGTTAACTGTATTTGGATATTTTTTTTAAATACATAATTTACACAAGACCATAATCAGTTCAATTTCTGGTTATCTTTCTTTATAAACAGTGCTGCTCTATACCTGTGGCTGCACAAAATGTTAGCTAATCACACTATCCCTAAACCAAAGATATTACTGGGTTTAAAAACAAAACAAACAAAGACACCCCCACCTCTGATACTAATTATGCCAGAAACACTGACAGATCTGACTGGAGGCTAACCATTCAGCAAGGTAATGACCTATAAAAGCGCAACAAAACACTAAAAATATGCTGTAACTTGAAACAATATGACTGTTCAAACATACTTGTTTTCAAAACAGTTTGTTTTTAGTGGTTACTATGTAACTCAATTCTCTTTCTTGTACAGATCTTTTATTTCCATTTGAATACCTGCTAAACACCACCCCCCACCCCATTTCTTATGGAAGGGTTCCACTATGCCTCACCAACTTGGTAGATAGATTGCTCTGATAGCATAACACAAGGAAAGGAAAGGAGTTTGCTAGGTTTTGCATTTAGTTCCTGTAACTCAGCACAGCAAAAAAAGCAACTATGAATCATAATTCTAGAATGCTTTGGGTATATGACTTCAGTCAAGACTGTCCTAGAATTCAATCATTAAAAAGAAAAATAAAAACTTATCAAAATCCTTTAAAAAGTATTTTCTAATTAGTGTCCACTTATGAATTCGAGTTTGGACATAAAGGCCTTTAGATTTCCCTGACTTATGAGCAGTTCAGACACATAACTGCACTGAACACATGCCAATGCTCAATTATTGAATTGCAACAAACAAGTAAGGTGAACTAAGAAATTACAAGAAACCATAGCAGATTATACATGTGAATTACAACCAGCTAGGTCAGTTACATCCATCATGCCTTTTTTCCTTCAAATGTTAAGATACAATTAATTGTCTTAGCACTGGATTTGTTCTCAATGAGAATCCAGGTTGGAACCTCAACCTGCATGAAGGGAAAAAAAAACCCAAACACACACACACAAAAAATCAGGAAAAATAAGCCTGTTAAGCTTAATAGTTTCATTGTTCTCAACTTCACCACGTTGTCAAGTCGGTTGCTTCAATTCCAACACCAAACAAGTATAATTTTATGCTACAGACTGCTAAAATAACCCGATGAACCAGCTGACCAGACATAATTCTGTTTTTAACTTTCTGGCTTGTTAGGGAAACATCCAAAATTTCATTTGCTAATGAAAATCTGGCAGAAGAGAATGTGACTTCATACTGTTGAAGACACTAAAAGGAGAGTAAGCTAATTTGCTTGAAGGCTCTATTGTTTGTTCATAACTATCTGATAGATGGCTATGAAACTCAGTTGCTAGGGTCAGGCTCTGCTTACAACTAGACTGCATTTTCATTAGCAACTCCATGACTATGGCATTATCTTAGAGAATTACACCTCACAGAAAGTATTAGCTTTGCTGTTATGAGGCAATGTGAATTATTCACCACTGTTTCAGTTCCTCCTTGAGAGGACAGACAAACACATATTGGATGCTGCTGTTAAAAAAGAAAAGAAAAGAAGGAAAATGCATCTAGTGCAGATGCGACAGGGATTTTTATGAAAAGTCTAGGCCAGCTTCTCTTGTCTCCAAGACAGGGATCAATGCACCACTGAATACAGCCAACACTTTGTGTATTTCAGATGTCCAACAAACCCTAAGTATAGTATATAAGGACACTATCCTATGCTGTCTACAATCTGTGCCAAACTGTAACACTTAAAAGGGAACCCAGGCACTACAGCAGCTGAGGCTCTCCCGAATTTACAGGTATGTACTCAGGAAGGCAGTTTTGTTCCACAAGTTTTTTCCAGACACATTTAAGCTCTCTGGCAGTTTTCCCAGTGATATCTACAGAAGCTTGTAACAGCTTTTACTGGTTTCAACCTGCGAGACTATTTACAACAGTACACAAGTATCTTGAACTGTTTTTTCCTCTATTCTAATCAAGAGTTCTGTGTGACACTACCTATTACACAGTTGACCCCCACTACTTGTTTTTCAGGTAGTATGTTAACAGTAACTGAAGATCATCCTTTACACCTGGCAAAATGACAAATTCCTACCAGCAGTTCTAACAAGAGTAAACTCACCTATTACTTCAGCACTGGTACCATTTTATGTATTCCTCTTTCCTGCTTGCCACATTTCAGGTAGGAATTCATAACAAGGTAAGATGGGTACATAAATATTGTAGCAAAGTCTAAATTATTTCTCAGTTACATACAGAAAGTCTCTTCAGATGACATCAGTTACAGGAACTTAATACTTGCAAAAAACTCCTCTCAGTCTATATGTAATGATAACCCCAATATACTGTGTAACTGCACTTCAGTTCACGTCACAGAATCTTGACTTAGCACAACTTACTGCAGATAGTAAAATCCTCTGTACAAATACCGAGCAATTAAATACCAGGTGTTACAGCAGTCTTTGCTGGCAAAGATATATCTAGATAAAAATCACTTTTATACAGT
The DNA here is from genome assembly GCA_013398815.1 of Ibidorhyncha struthersii. Taxonomy (NCBI): domain Eukaryota; kingdom Metazoa; phylum Chordata; class Aves; order Charadriiformes; family Charadriidae; genus Ibidorhyncha; species Ibidorhyncha struthersii. The sequence continues at coordinate 3,932 of VZSZ01002991.1, read as the reverse complement.
GCTGAGTAGCACCTTCTGCAATTTTGATCTCACTGACTTAAAAACTGAAAAAATGAATTTTATCTTCAGCTTGTGAGGATAGACTTCGTACTAAACATCAGCTTTTAGTCTTTTTAAGACTGTTTCAGAACTTTTAAATTAAATTTTAAAAGTGTGGATATGTGTAAGTACAGAACAAGTGTGTTAAGATATCCATTTGAACAAATTTATATGAATTCGATCACTCACTAGTTGTAGATAAAGAAGTTGCCCCTCCCTGCCTCCCTCCAAGAAACAGTTTACTACTACAGTTACAACCTTCCAGTACGAGAATAGAACTTTTACAATTCACACCCAACAATTACAGCTGCAAGTATCCTACATCCACAGAACAATGCCTTGGTTATATCTACTGATTACTCAACTAGTTTAAGAACCCTGAAAAGTTTCTGTTAGTATTTTTAACAAACGTATGCCCTTCCCCCACAGCCTCACTCCTCTGTAGAATGGAATTTATTAAGAACCCCATTCTCCAAATGCAACAAGCCATTTTGACTGCCATGAGTCAGCAGGAATTGTACTGCTAGATAATACACAGAAGTCTCAACATTTTGACTTCAAAACTGAACACCTTGCCTACATGCAACTTTAGAGTTTCTTTTAAAAACAAAGGTTTGGGAGCCAAAACAACCCTTATGGGTGCCAATTTTTTTTACTAACATTGAACATGCATCTTAAAACTGTATTGTGGCACTAGTCCTCTTTTGTGATTCTGATGAGAGAGTACTCAAAAAGTATCCTTAACAATCACCTTAGCAGTTCCTCAAGAGCATCACCACAACAGGAGATGCCTACTTAGAAAGTAAACAAACTATCAGCTTCCCTTAAGTCACCACTTGTACCCAGTGTTACTCTGCCAACGTACCTGGCTCAGCCTCTGTTTTCGGTGTTACTTTTTCCTCTCTTGAAATGCTCATTTCTGTCATTTGCTGCGTTACAGGCAAAGCGGCAACAGGCACATTTCTGTTTAAGTACAGTGAAACATAATTTACGTTAGTTTTGCATTTGTAGTAAAAGCTTAAACTGCCCAGACCCATTAATAAACTACCTGTTCAATTACTACTGATACACATTCCTGACCTCTGCTTCTATCATCTTCAAAACACATTGTCTTACTCTATTTTAGTTTCCCTAGATAAAAAAGGCAAACCTGTAGCAAATACTTCTCCAGATAAATCAAAACCATAATATTGAATGTAGGAGTCCAACCCCAAGTATTTTAATCGGTTCTCATTTACATAGCTTCATAAAGCACTGTCAGGTAGACTGTCCCCTTTTCGTATGCAGAAACTCACTGCAATAGGGCAGGATTGCTGCAGGCCTTCTAACTTGCTGCACACTCGTAGCTCATTCAAACCTCAAAGGAATACCTTCATCTTACCTTGATTTTTCCGATGTGCTGCCAGCAGCACCTTCACAGTTGTTTAAGCTAGTGTCTGCTCTCTGCACAGATGCAGAGTCTGAGGTAGGACTGTTTGAACCACTGGCTGTTCCTATGTAACAAGAATTTGACAAGGTAGTTATGAAGAAATTGTAGAATACACATTAGTCAAATAGTCTCATACACAGCTATGGACCGTCTGCATACAATCCTCACTGCTACTGCATATTGCTTCCTACTTAAAGACAGGTTATACTGTTACCAACCAAAGTAGAGAGATTGTATAATAATATGCTAACAGAGGAGGCTAAGTGGGAAAGCAAGTTATGGCTGAGTGCCAAGCAGACCAGACCACATTACACAGAAATGTATTTTTATCTTTACTGTGATTTAAAGTAGTATCCTCTTTGATATTCATTGTTTTAGTACACAGCTTTCAGAAGTTCTCCTGAAAAATCTTCTGGGATTCCCTGTCATCTTCTATATGTTTTATTGTAAAAGTAAAAAAAAAAAAAACCAAAAAAAAACAAAAAAACACAACCAACCAAAAACAACCACACACCCTTACCCATTGGGCTGATTCTACCACTATTCTGCTGTCGCTGAAGATGCTCTTTGTAGCAAACAGAACACATCCCATTTGTCCTAGGATTTCCATAAAATCCACATCCTGTACTACACAGCATGGGCCCTGGGGTCTGGTTTGTCTCCTGAGTCATCTCGATGCTGTAAATAAAACCAAGAACTGCATTAGGAGCTGGCGTGTCACCAAAATCAATTACAGGGTTACAGAATTAAAGTATGTCTGCTCACTCTACCCCTCAAAAGTGATATCAGCATTCTTAAAGAGGGTTATATGGATATTAATATACCATTCAATACTGCAATTTTACTGCTAAGTAACATCATTATGAACCTTTAGGAGAAGAAAAAGCGTCATCATACAAATACTGAGAAGTAATGTACTTGTTGGACACCAAGCTGCATGTGAGGGTTATGAACAAATTCAACAGCCAAAAAAGCCCTTTATTACCAACCTCTGAACACTAACAGGGATATGCAGAATAAGCAAGACCAAGTACATATCTACTAAACAGTTCGACAAACAACACTGCCTGTTTTTTCCCCGACTCCAGCAGAAGATCCCCACTTTTTCAGCAATGTTGATCTTGCATCATTTTGATGCTAATTCCAGTATTAGCAGTTCCTACTCTCACAATACATTTGTCAAACAGAACAATAAAAATCTCTGAAGTATTGGTCGCAGCTATCTGAAGTCTGTACTCCTGTCTTTAGAAAGAGTTTCTAAAACAAGGCCCTGAACACCGCTTAAGTTGTATATGAAACCTGACAGTAACTGGCAAAATCGTGTGTATAACTGGACCTTCAACTGACAATCAAAAGAACATTTCTGAAATGAGTTTTGACTGGGTCTTACTCTTCCAAGAGAAATAAAATTAACAACTTTAAACTGTTGAGTATTACACAACCCACACACTAAAA
>VZSZ01002989.1:0-22265 GCA_013398815.1 Ibidorhyncha struthersii | reverse complement strand
TTTTTAAAAGGTTAGAATCTGCCCCTGCAAGGTATCATCAGCAAAAGAGCACATTTTAAACCAAGTTAAATTATGCTTCTCTTGGTTTAAATACAACAACTTGTCTCCACTCGTACATTCATCCACAAGAACGTTAACACTTCCAACACTACAGACACACAAAAATTCTTTTTCTAAACAGCAAATTACTAAACATAGTACCACACTCTGGAAGAGAAAAAGAATGCGCAGAATCAGCATTTTCCTTTTTGACTAAGAAAAGGAAAATCTTTAACAGCAGATAAACCTGAATTAAAAATCAATCAAATCTGAAACCCCAAATGGGGTATGGGTTATGACATGCCACATATCTGCACTCGCTTCTTGAAAGCCATCATGCACTAAGGAAAATTTGAGGATGTTATGCAGGGCTTAAGTGGACTGTTGGCAACTTAATTTGGGACACGAAAGGTATTTGCACTACAGTACCATGTGCAGTAAAGAAAACTGGTCTTGTGTTTTGGCAGTAGGCAGAGTCAGCAGAAAGGACACAGACACCAAGTTAAAAAGATAAGCTTACTTTACTTAAAAGAAGCATAAAGAATAAGCAAGATAATGCACCTAATCATTACTACATAGAGTTAACTATCGTGATTAAGAAAGATACATCACCAATTGCCCTGATACTTTACCATCATCCAGATCTGTGCTTCAGCTGAGGAACCCCGTCACAGTGAAGGATCCGAGAACCACTCCCAGCAATTGGGAAATCCTATGCAGTGTGTCCACTCATAGGTGAGATCTCCGTCTTTGCTGTGAGAAGGTCATGCTTATATACAGTTTAACAAAAAATCTCTATATGTCAAAATGCACAGAAACATCTGGCGGATTGGCTTGCCTCACTCGGGTGCATCCAGGATCTGACCAGGATACTGGGCGCACCCGAGGAGTTCCTGTCGCCTGGCTTAGGTTTAAAAGTTTCTATTCCTACCTTGTACAGTTTACAGGGTTTTTTCCCATGGTCGGATGTCATGCCGATAGGATGCTGGTCAGGAGATTCACTCAGAAGTCAACTTCTAGGTTCACTAAGAAGTCAACTTTGGTTTGAGGCCTATGGTTTAGGCCTTTTTATGTCATCTTGCTGTTCAATTCCAACGCTGCATCCTCGAACAAAATGAGGCCACTATGTGGATGGAATTCTCACCTGCCATCCTAAAGTTACGTTGTGGCGTTACTTCACTTTGTGTCACTTTCCTTGGGCTTCGTAAATCTTTTGCAGAGTGTGAAGCAAACGCCCATAGTTTTTTCCCTTTTGTAACAGTGGATGTCTGGGTTTTCACAGGTTGATTTGTTGTGGGGCACCACTTGTACCTGGGATTTGCCTTCATAAATGTATCCTTGTACTAGAAAAGGAATATACCAGTCATGACATTATACTATCCACAGGGCAATTGAGTGCACTGCTTGTAAGAGGATTTAACACAGTAAATAATCCTTAAATATCTTGACTTTAAACAGTTTGTTCACACGCTTAGAGTCTGACCACCAACACAATCCACGGGTTAGGGCTCTAGAGTGTAGTGGGGCTTAAGAGAGCTGGTTGATATTTAAGTATAACTTCTCCAAGCTCAAGATCGGTGCATCCCTAAGAGCAAGAAAGCAGGCAAGGGAAGCAGGAAGCCTGCATGGTTGAGCAGGGAGGTTCTGAAAAAGCTCAAGTGGAAGAAGAAGTTTTACAGTATGTGGAAGAATGGATGGACCACTTGGGAAGAGTACAAGATTTGTGTCAGAGTATGCAGGGATGAAACAAGGAAAGCCAAGGCTGCCTTGGAATTAAATCTAGCAAGGAATGTCAAGGTCAACAGAAAGTGTTTCTTCAAGTTCAGAGAAGGCAAAAGGAAAACGAGGGATAATGTGGGCCCGCTGGGATAATGTGGGACCTGGATGAAGGGATAGAGTGTACCATCAGCATGTTTGCTGGTGACACAAAACTGGGAGGGGTGGCTGACACGCCGGAAGGCTGTGTCACCATTCAGCATGAACTGGCCAGGCTGGAGAACTGGGCGGAGAGAAACCTCATGAAGTTCAAGGGAAAGTGTAGGGTACTGCATCTGGGGAGGAATAACCCCATGCACCAGTACAGGTTAGGAGCTGACCTGCTGGAGAGCAGCTCTGTGGAAAGGGACCTAGGAGTCCTGGTGGACAACAGGATGCCCATGAGCCAGCAATGTACCCTGGTGGCCAAGAAGGTCAATGGCATCCTGGGGTGCATCAAGAAGAGTGTGGCCAGCAGGTGGATGGAGGTCATCCTCCCCCTCTGCTCTGCCCTGGTTGAGGCCACATCTGGACTATTGTGTCCAGTTCGGGGCTCCCCGGTTCAAGAAGGAGAGAGAACTGCTGGAAAGGGTCCAGAAGAGGGCTACTAAGATGATTAGGGGATTGGAGCATCTTTCTTATAAGGAAAGGCTGAGGCACTTGGGTCTTTTTAGTCTGGAGAAAAGAAGGCTGAGGGGGAATCTTACCAGTGCTTATAAATACTTAAAGGGAGAGTCCCAGGGGGATGGGAGCAGTCTTTTTTCAGTGGTGCACACTGATAGGACGAGGTAACAGGCACAAACTTGAACATAGGCAGTTCCATCTAAACCTGATTGGGGGGGGCTTCTTTACTTTGAGGGTGGCAGAGCACCGGCACAGGCTGCCTGGAGAGGCGGTGGAGTCTCCCACTCTGGAGACATCCAAAACCTGCCTGGACACCATCCTGTGCAACATGCTGTAGGTGATCCTGCTCTGGATAATCTCCAGAGGTCCCTTCCAACCCTGACCATTCTGTGAAAAAGTTAGACAGCGGCCAAGAAGCAGTTCTATCAAATGCATGTAGGGACCTGATCCAAATCAGATTTGGAATATTGATTTTTGTTACTGTTATACTAAGGCCTAAAATCAAGTGAAAGCTTCTGCTTACCAGGTCATGAGAAGAGGGGTTAAATGAGCCACAGAGTAATGAGAAAACGCCAAAGGCTAGAGTGCATCTTACTGTTTCCCTCCATTCAACCAAGTGTGGAGTAAACTAGATTACCACAGCCAGCCTAAGGACCTTTGTAAGTCGCTTTGAAAAGAAAAATGAAAGTCTTTATCCTGGAATGTAAAGATACCACCTTGGTTCCTACACAGACTGGCAGAGATGGCCCAGCAGGGTCATGTCCCAGGGTTCCAAGTGAGATTAAAAAAAACGCACGGTATGTTCATGGGGTCGGTTTGACATATCCTTCCCATTTTGTGAAAGCCTGAGGAAGGATGTGTTTTGCGGTGCCACTTTAGACTTGAGGTTAAAAAAGCTGCTACACTTCAGTGTAACTCCCTGAGTTGCTTTCACCACCAAATGAAAAAAGATTTGCTTTCTGCAGTGTGGTGGGAACATTAGCTCACAGCTAATTTCCTCAGAAAATGCTACACGTGGTTTTTCACTCCCAAAGGATGCTGGGTTCACATTACACATTAGGGTCCATCCCTTACCCACTGAATTTGCCAGACTCCAGCTGGGACATCAGAACATTTGTCCCCTTCTACCCCAAAGCAGCTGCCGAAGCAGCACAGCAAGGACAGCAGGCTCCCAGTCAGGCTGACTGTACCTGCAGAACTGCTGGCCAAGCACCTGTGGGTAGAAGTGTTCAGCTCGGCCACCGAACAGCAGCAGCCTCAATTCATCCACATGTGGTTCAGGACAATCCCAAGCACAAATCCAGGTGGGGTGGTGAAAGGACTGAGAACAGCCCTGAGGAGAAGGACTTGGGGGTGTTGGTGGAAAAGAAGCTTATATGAGCCAGCAATGTTCGCTCACAGCCCAGAAAGCCAACCACATCCTGGGCTTCATCAAAAGAAGCATGGCCATCAGGCTGAGGGAGGTGATTCTGTCTTCTGCTCTTCTCCCATGAGGAGGCTCACGGTTGACTCGGGACTGGCGGCCCTCATGGCAGCAGCAGGAGCTGCTCTGATCCTGGCCATGGGATTATCCCTGGGCCGAGCACTAAGGCCCAGGACTGGTGAACTGGGCCATGTCAGGGCCTGTCAGTGGTGACGTCTCCAGGTCCACCCCAGGCCTGTCTGCAATGGTAGATACCTGCTCCTGCAGCACCCCTGAGCCTCGCCTAGCCCTTGGGCTTGCCTGGTCCGTGCCCTGTCCCTATCCGTATCCCTGTCCCCATCCCCGTCCCCCCTGCCTGTCCCTGTCCCCTCTTTCCCCAGTCCACCTTTGGCTCAGCTGATTGGCTGAGCTGTGGCCAAAGGCATGGGTCTTGCTGGGCGTACACAGGCAGGCTGGGCCTCTCCTCACAGAGCTGCCCCCCTCCTGCAGCTGGTTCTCAGCCCGTGGGACACAGGGCTGGGAAGAGGTAGCCTTGGATAAGGCCCAGGGGCACGGGAGCTGTTCTTTCAGCAGCTCAGGGCGTTATCACAGCTGTGCCCTCCCTCGGGTCCCCATGGGGCCTGGGTATGCTCAGGGAGGGAGGGAACAGGAGGGGACAGAGCAGGAGGGGAGCTCCCAGGAGGGCAGGTTCTCTGGCTTTTCTATGGATTGGCAAGTCTTTTGGAGCCTGTGCTCCAGCCACAGCCCTGGGCAGGGGTAACTGTGTGACAGGAGCTGCTGGCATCGTCCAGGCTGGCACCTGGCAGGAGACAAGGCTCTGTCCCTGTCCCCGTGCCCAGCACTCAGGGCCTTCTTCTGGCCTGGACTTCCCTGGGGCCGTGAGAGGAGGGGTGCCCTGTCCTGGCAAGGCCCAGGGCATCCTCTTGTGGCCAGAAGGTCAGTTTCCCCACAGGGGCTGGCCACTGGCCTTCCTTTCTGTCCCTGGGGCTCCCCAGCCCAGGCAGGCCCTGCAGGGCTTCAGGGCCAAGCAAATGCCAGGGCACCAGGGGCTGCTGGAGCTCAGGGCAGCTTTGGGCATCTCCGAAGCCAAGTTGTGGCTGCCCTTTTGCTTCTGCAGGTGCAGTTATTTGACCCTTAGTGGTCAAAACTGTTTCTCTTCATGGCACATGGACTGGACAGAAGCCACTTATGTGTTTGTCTGGGAGGACTTCAGGGAAACGAGGGAGTCAAAGCATGCAAACGGACATGAGGAAAGTGAAAATGAGCCCTGTCACTGTTTTTCTGTTGTTTCAGATCTGATCTCTGACGTTTGTGTGTATCCCAGTACTAAAGTCACTTTTGTTTTCCTCTGAGGTGCCCAGCTTTTTACCAGCAAAAGTGAGTTGGGGTTAGATGGCCTTCGGGATAATTCAGCTCCTTTATTTTTCTATTGTGTGCCTACGCTTTCCCTATTTTCCAGAAATTTCTTTATTTCTTCCCCCTTCCCCCCAAGTTCTATCCTCTTTCAAAGGTAATGATGATTTGACATACTGGAGAGATCATTGAGTAGGCAGAGACAGTCTTGGCCAGTCTATCCTTCCAGAATTGTAGGCTGTATTCTACCTTTAAAGGTGAGATAGATAAGGGCTATGGGTAGAGTTACTGTTTGCCAGATACTATTTCTTTTGGGGTCCTGTGACAGGGATGGTAAGGTCATCAGCCTGCAGCTCTGCAATAGTTAAAAGTACGAATGAAAAAGTTTTGATGGTGGGTGCTGTTCTGTGTGTTTCATTTTCAGTAAGCATTTCATTGAGCTAGAATTATTTCTATGGAATTAGATGATGGGGCTTTTGCACTGGTCTTCCATTTCTGGAGCGAATCCTGACAGCCTTTTTCATCCAGAGCTTTCCTATTTGTTCCTGAGAGAAGTGATGGCCACAGTGTGGAACGACTTCTGAGAGTAATGGCTTCACCAGTAGGCTTGCATTTAGTGAATCCCTATGGACAAACAGGTGCTCATACCCATGGGGCACAGCAGGTGCTCCATCCAAGAATTTTGATGAGCTATGACTCCAGTGTGAATTTGAAAGTGTTTCCTTCTCCTCCTTCTCCTCCTCCTTCTCCTCCTCTACTTCTTCTTTGCTGTTCTTCCCCCTCCTTTTCCTCCTCATTCTCCTCCTCCTCTGGTTCATCATCATCCCTCATCTTCCTTCTCCTCCTGTTTTCTTCCTCCTTTTCTTCCTCCTCCTGTTCTTCCTCTTCCTCCTTCTGTTCTCATTTCTCCACGTTCTCCTCCTCCTTTTCTTTCTCCTTTTTTTCTTCCTCCTCATCCTTTTCTTTATTTTCCTCATTCGCCTTATCCTGTTCTTCTTTCTCTTCCTCCACTTCCTCTTTCTTCTCTTCCTAATATTCTTCATCCTCCTCCTCTTCCTCCTGTTCCTCCTCCTGCTCCTCCAGCTTCTTCTCCTCTTTCTCTTCCCCTTGTTCCTCCTCCTGCTCTTCTTACTCCTCCTGTTTATCCTCCTGTTCATTCTCTTCCTCCATGTCTTCCTCCTCTGCCTCCTGTCCTTCCTCCTTCTCTTCCTTCACCTTTTCCTCCAACTTCTCTTCATCCGTTTCCTTTCCTTTCTCCTCATCCTTTTCTTGCACTTTCTCCTTGACAATTGTACGACTTTTGACTATATGACTCAGTAGAAGTTTGGTCTATTGAGGACCCTGGTTGACAGAGTCCCATGGGAGGCAGCCCTGAAGGGCAAAGGAGGCCAGGAAGTCTGTACGTTCTTCAAGAAGGAAGTCTTAAAGGCATAGGAGCAGGCTGTACCAAAGTGCCGGAAAATGAGCTGTTGGGGAAAAAGACCACCCTGGCTTAACAGAGAGCTGTGGTCGCAATTCAGGGAAAAAAGGAGAGTTTATGGTCTTTGGAAGAAAGGGAAGCCACTCATGAAGACTACAGAGATGTTGTGAGGGTATGTAGGGAGAAAATTAGAACGCCCAAAGCCCAACTAGAACTTAATCTGGCTACGGCCATAAAATACAATGAAAAATGTTTGTATAAATCCATTAGCAACAAAAGGTGCGCTAAGGAGAATCTCTATCCTTTATTGCATCCAAGGGGAAACATAGTGACCAAGGATGAGGAAAGGCTGAGGTACTTAATGCCTTCTTTGCTTCAGTCTTTAGTAGTAGGACTAGTTTTTCCCTGAGTACCCAGGACCCTGAGCTAGTAGATAGGGATGGGGAGTACAATGAATCCCCTACAATCCAAGGGGAAATGGTTAGCGAACTGGTACACCACTTAGACACACGAGTCTGTGGGGCTAGATGGGATCCACTCCAGCATGCTGAGGGAGCTGGTGGGAGTGCTCACACAGCCTTTTTCCATCATTTCTCAGCAGTCCCGGCTAACTGGGGAGGTCCCAGCTGACTGGAAGTTACCAAATGTGATGCCCATCCACAAGAAAGGCTAGAAGGAGGATCCAGAGAACTGTCAGTCTGATGATGCCTGGGAAGGTTATGAAGCAGATCATCTTGAGTCCCGTCACGCAGCACATGCAGGACAAAGAGTTGATGTAGGAGACCTATAAGATGTGTGAAAATTCAGTTACCAAGCAATAGGAAACTAGGAGCCCAGGTGGATGTTATGACAAGCATGTGTCCTGTTTTTGATGGAGGCCAGAGGCATTCGAAACTTGCTGAACCAAGTGGGCACCCAAAACTTGCTGAACTAAGCTACAAGATGTGTTAAAGTTGTCCACCAATGTGGTGTACATGACCACCAAGGGGTACATCAGGGGCAACTCTCTTCCAAGATACTTGTTACGCAAAGATTGGCCCAGCAAAAGTGGCCTCTATACTGATTGGTCAAGTATCAAGCAGACTTTAACTATAAATTAGTACTGTGTCCCTCCACAAATTGGGAACCCCGGGACCTCCTCCATGGTTGTGATCAGAGGATCGTGAGTCAACAGGACACTGCTTGATGCCAAGAGGACCATCGAGACGTCAAAAAGGGCCTGTGGTGGTGACTATACTCTTGCTTTGCTTCTCTCTTCTGCCTTTCCTCTACTTCCTCCTTTGCTCTGGTGCTCGTTTCAGTAATCAAGGCTGGAAGATAACAATAAAGCTTTAGCAGATGGCATCTGACCTCGTTTGTGTCCTAATCTCATGCATGGAATACTTATGGCTCTTCCTGGACCCCTCTGCCATGCCCTGGGTCATGACGTGACAGGTTATCGGGCCCAGTCAGCATGGGTTCATGAAAGGCAGGTCATGCTTGACAAACCCGATCTCTTTCTGTGACAAGGTGACCTGCCTAGTGGATGAAGGAAAGGCTGTGGATGTTGCTTACCTGGGCTTTAGTAAAGCCTTTGACAGCATTTCCTACAGCATTCTCCTGGAGAAACTGTCTGCTCATGGATTGGATGGGCGTATGCTTCTCTGTGTGAAAAACTGGCTGGCTGGCCGTACCCGAAGAGTGGTGATGAATGGAGTTAAGTCCAGTTGGTGGCCGGTCACAAGTGGTGTTCTCCAGGGGTCAGTATTGGGGCCTGTTCTGTTTAATAACTTTATCAACAACTGGGACGAGGGGATCGAGTGAACCCTTAGTAAGTTTGCAGATGACACCAAGTTGGGTGGGAGTGTTGATCTGATTGAGGGTAGGATGGCTCTACAGAGGGACCTGGACAGGCTGGATTGATGGGCTGAGGCCAATGGTATGAGGTTCAACAAGGCCGAGTGCCAGGCCCTGCCCTTGGGTCACAGAATCACAGAATAGTCAGGGTTGGAAGGGACCTCTGGAGATCATCTAGTCCACCCCACCTCACAACAACTCCATGCAGAGCTACAGGCTTGGGGAGGAGTGGCTGGAAAGCTGCCTGGCAGAAAAGGACCTGGGGGTGTTGCTTGACAGCTGACTGAGTATGAGCCAGCAGCGTGCTCAGGTGGCCAAGAAGGCCAATAGCATTCTGGCCTGTATCAGGAATTCTGTGGCCGGCAGGACTAGGGCAGAGATTGTACCTCTGTACTCGGCACTAGTGAGGCCCCACCTCGAATACTGTCTTCAGTTTTTGGCTCCTCACAACAAGAAATATACTGAGGTGCCGGAGCGTGTCTCCAGAGAAGGGCAATGAAGCTGTTGAGGGGTCTGGAGAACAAGTCTTATGAGGAACAGCTGAGGGAACTAGGAGTGTTTAGCCTGGAGAAAAGGAGGCTGAGGGGCAATAAGAGAGCTTATTGCTCTCTACAACTACCTGAAAGGAGGTTGTAGTGAGGAGGAGGTCTGTCTCTTCTCTCAAGTAACCAGTGATAGCGCAAGAGGAAAAGTGGCATCAGGGGAGATTTAGGATGGATATTAGGGAATGTTTCTTCACAGGAAAGTTTATCAAACACTGGATCAGGCTGCCCAGGGAAGTGCTTGAGTCACCATCCCTGGAGGTATTTTAAAGATGCGTAGATGTAGTGATGAGGGACGTGGTTTAGTGGTGGTCTTGGCAGTGTTTGGCTAATTGTTGGACTCAATGATCTTAAAGGTCTTCTCCAACCTACATTATTCCATGATTCTATAAAGGAGGTGCCTGTGACTTGAGGACTGCTACCTCAAGCCAGGTAGCCCAGAATGGCATTCTGCTTTTGGCTAGGTGAGAGAGCTTAATTTTCATCTTTGTTTGCATCGCTTATAAAGCTTTGGAACATACTCAGCCATGTCTAAAGCGAAAGTCAGAAACATAATTGAAAGAAGGTTACAAGCCTTATATAAGTAGTTTTGGCCGTTTTGGCACAGCCCTGTGGAGGAGGTCCTGGACCAATCCAGCTCCCTGCAGAGCCTCTCAAGAGGTAGCTGAAACCCTTTCTGACAAACCATTCTTATTGAAAAGAAAGATTGCTGAAAAGGAAATATTCCATGGCAAAGGGTTGTTTTTAATTTGTGTTATTTATGTTAGGATGCTTTAAATTAGGATGTGAGTTGTGGATTTGGAATGACCTGAACCAAACTGCACACAAGCAAGCTTAGTAAGGGAACTGTTCCAGCTGAGCGAAACATTCATTCAGGTGAATTCTCTATTTAATTTGGGGTGTACTGACAGGACATTCAGCCTCGTTGTGCTGTTGGCTTCCCTGCAAACTGTGATGAGTCAAAAGACGGTTAGAGAATACTGACATCCAAAGGTGTTAAGCATACAGGTCCGCACCTGCAAGTATTGCAGGAAATGAAAATGGCATTTTGTGCAAAATTATAGAGCTTGGTTTGCAATGGTTCCGGATTTTTTGAATTAACATTTTTTTTTACACCATCAGAATTAAACAAAAGTAACATCTTATTCTTGCAATGTGATAAGCGTGAACCGTGAAGGGTCTATATATTCTCATGGGTCTGACTGTGTTGGGATGTAGGAGACCTTAACGTTGCTCTGCTGTGCTCTGCGCTTCCTTTGGCGAAGTGGTTCCCCAGGCATTGGTGACTTTGCTCTGCCTCGCTAGGCTTCCCCTTTTTAACTTAATAAAGACCATTAAACCACTTCAGTGCACCTTTCCTTCTTGATTCCAGCCTGCTTCAACCCACAGAGTGTTCGTTTGGACATGGTTAAACACCTGAAGCTCTTTCAGGTAACAGGCATCGCTGAAGAAGTTCTAAACTTCTAAATGCCTCGTGTCTTGCTGGGGTTCAGTCTGAAGCACTTGTGCTCTTCTGTGGTGTGCTGAGTCTGCCCAATTGACTTCCTTTTTGTTGTTCGCAAAGACAGATGATAGCAGTTCAGCCTTGAGGAGACCAGCAGCTAATTCAGTGGAGTCTTGAACTCAACATTTTCAACATGATCTGAGTGCATTTCCCAAAGGGAGTTCTGTCTCACTCCATCCTTGTTTGCCATGGGATAAAGATGCTATGTAATGCACATTATTGGCTCTTCCTGAGAGCACCTTGGCTGCTTTTGCGTTAATTGCAGACTGTTACACTGCAGCCTTCAACTGAGGGTTAGCAAGAATGTTCCAATCTCCAGTCACAAGCTTTACACAAATACTGATAACTGATATAAATGAGCAAGGTCAGGCACAGCGAGTCAGGTCTTTTAAATCCTTGCTTTCTCTCTTCACTAGACTAGTTTTTTTTTTTTCTTTTAAGTGGTTTAAGACTGTTTAAGTGGTTTAAACTGAAGTAATTTTAATTTTGCTGCTTTCCTGTTCAACAATAATTGGCAAGCTTCCTAGTGATTTATTCCTGCCACACTAAGATCCAGGTTCTGCTTTGAAATACATACAGAAACCTGTGTATTTAAGACAAAATAAAACTAAGGAAAACCTCACAGACACACTTCAGACCAAGACATGAGTTAGCTTTAAGAGTAAAGCTAATTGTGTCTCCAACACTAGAAGCACCTGCAGCTGCAGTGCTTTTACAGAGAGAGAGAGGACTTGCAGAGAGCGATGCAAGGCTTCTGCCCTCCCTCCTTGTTTTTTGATGATTGGTTAGCTGCTGGTAAGATGCTACTTAGAAATGTAATACAGACGTGTCAGGGAACACACAAGGCTAAAAGAATGTTAATTTTATTCATGAACATGTCATTTGTGTTTATACACATGATAGCAAACAAAGAGAAAAATAACTTTTCAAGAAATAAAAATCCACCTGAATTAGGTCAAGCGCTCTTTCTGTGTTTCTTGAAGATGAGTCATACATTACAAAATTACCCTGAGGCGGATAAGGTATTGCCCTTCTGTCGTCCCAAAACGGGAACTACTCTTTACAGGACCTTATCAAAATAGTCTCATCCTTTTAAGATGAAGATGTTTTCACACTGCTGTCTTTGTTGACTCCTCCTTCACCTTTTTCACAGGAGGTTCCCTTCTAGGAGATTTTTCATGATCAGTGGCCACCTTCTCTTGGGAAGCCTTATGTGGTTTTATTATACTGTCTTTCTTAGGAGGAACAGCCGCTTCTACTTTCCACTTTTCAATTTTTGCTTTTGGCTTAGCCTTCTCTTTTTTCTCCTTTTCAGATGCTGGTTTGAAAGCACTAGAAAGTTTTTTATGTTTATTTCCTTTGTTATCTCCCTATGGATTTTCCATCTCCTTCTGTTTTGATTATGTAGGATCTTTGATACCATGGCTCTCTCTTGCAGAACGTTTTCCAGGGTAATTTCCAGGTCTGTCATGATTTTGGTGGCTCTGCCCAGCAGGATAATCCTCCCTACGTCCCTGAGCACAGGGCGAATTCTCTCGTCTGGTCCCAGGTGGACCAAACCTATCTGCAGAAAAGCTCTCTCTGTTTACTGGAGGTTGAGCACCAACAGCATAGCTGTTGTAAAACTTTTCATAACATCCTCTATAGTTCCTTTCCCATTCTCTGTGTCTTTTCTTTTTGAAAGGGTCATGGAAGCCAACAGATCTGCCGTAGTAAGCTTTCATATCATATGCTGGAACTTCTCTTTGCTTCTTCCCTTTGCCTGTTCTTGGATATGGTGGCAATTGTGAATATGAACGAGAATGGGAACGACTAAATGACTGAGAGTAGGAGTGAGAGTGGGAAAAACCTGGTCTTCACGTGAAGTAGGTATATGAACTAGAGTAAGGTGAAGCACTATAGGGAGACTTGGATCTTTAAAAAAAACACAACACAAAAGCAATAAATTAAAGTAATTCTTTTTACTCCCAAATTTGGTTTGGATTTTTTTTTTCTCTCTTAATGCTTATGTCAAAATTTATTTCGGCTGCTGACAGCGCTACTACCAATTGAACAACTTAATAGCATGTAAAACTTTCTGATTCCAAAACAGAACAGCTGCTGCTTTGTTGGTGTAAAAGCATACAGGAAGAGTAAGGCTGATTCCACTCACTTCTAGCACATCAACTACCATAGCTATTGATTGATTTAAGGTGGTGTGTACTCGCCTCTAATGGTACGTGAATCCTCACTACACAGCAACTACATGCAGTACAAACCATTTTTGTTGCAGTAAGATGCAAAAAGAGCAAGTCATAATGTCTATAGTGCACTATCAAACATCAAGAAAACACAATTCATCATGAAGAGAGTAAAGCTCAATTTTAAAATGCCAGCTTAGTCATTTTAACTCCACTACTCATTTGGCAATTTTTACAGATTGCAAAATACCTGTACTGCAATCCTACATACAGGACTATTTAACCAACACTTCTAACCAGATATCCTAGCAAAATTTTTCACATAGCAGCTCTCAGCAAGGATAGTGACGGCATTTCAAGAAAAGTCATATCTAAAAGCTTCTAAACTCAGCCTCTAGCGCTATGACTCCATGTCATTATTCTAGGACAGATCCTGGCAGCATTACTAAGAGAGAGCTATTCAGACTCCTGTCCAAGTGATTTTGGGGGATAGAAGACATCACCTACCCTGAGTTTTTTCTTCACAAGTTTTTATTTCAATATTTTTTAAAGAACCCTCTCAGAGCGTTCTTCATATGTTCATTAGCATAATTCTTCCTCTCAAAGTTCTTCACCAGTGTAAGGTTTCCTGACAAACAAGTCTGATCCTGCAATTCCGAAGAAAAGTTTAATAATGTCGACAAAATACTAGTGAAAGCCACCAGTTTTCAGTCCTTGTAAAAATCTCTATGTGTATCCGTGTGTCATAAAGAAAAGAGGAAATGAAGACACCTTCTCTCACATGTCTCCTCCAAAGTGCTTCGAGGTAATGCTTACAATCAGAATAGGGAGATGCAGAAAATCCAGCAATGACACCTATTCAGCTTCTGGCCTCGTCACGTCTGTCAGGAGGTGAAGGATGTCATTACAGTGAAGCTTTAGTAACAGACACCTGCCCCTTAACAACTGCTGCCCAATTCTAAAGATGGGTCTACTGTAACCTCTATCATATTTGAGCTACTACCCTACATAGGAAACTCCTATCAGGGCTGATCCCGTGAATCATTCAACCCATGTAAAGACAGGGGGTGGAGCGGAACTCCTCTTGATTCTTCTAGACAACCTCCTCCTCCATTACAGACATGTAAAACACTTACCTGGAAAAAAAAGGCCTATGCTCATTTGAATGCTTTTCAATAGTTTTGCATGTCTACGGTCTCCAGTGAAAAAGTATATTGGAAAAAGCACTATGTCATTTTTGCTTACATCAGATGCACTTTAGTGTAAGTAAACTGTGTAACTAGTGTATGCTATCGAAATACAAAATTGAAAAACAACAAAACTTCATTCAGTCAGCTACTTACTCCTCTTTCAGTCTTCCTTGTTCTTGTCTACATGTAAAACTCCTCCCTAGATAAAGGAGGTGCGTGTGTTGTGGGGATGGTACTTGAATAAGTCCTTGGTACTGCTGTTGGTACCTAAGCTGATGACACGCTTGCAGGAGCTGGGCATACCCTGGAGCGGGGGGACAGTGTACACAGCAGATGGAGGTTGACCAGGTGGAACCTGAGGAAGAAAACTCTGGTGGTGGTACTGCTGGTGGAAGGGGGAAGCACTTGGGGTGGTGAAGGATACAAGGGAGGTGGAGGCAAAAAGACTGGTGTTGATGCTGGTAGTGTTGGGGCTCGAGTCCTCCTTTGTGTACGTTCACGGTGCAGGCATCCTTGATTTGAGCTTCTAAAGAGAACCCTAGACATGTGTCACTGTTTGTAACATTCTGCCTTGATTTTAGAGAGGAAATAAAATGAAGCTGGAGCATGGTGGCTTCTCTTTCTCAACATAAGTGTTTTTCTCCCTGCTTTCTGTTCATTTGAAACTACGCTCATTTCTTGATCCTCTTACTTGCCTTCCACATCCTCACCCCCAACAGTTCCCTCAGTATTCTCTTCTTATACTCAGCTTCGTGACTGTGGATGGAGGCTGCCCATGCTTGAAGAGACTTGCGTCTCTCATGTGCCGAGTGTCCACAGTTCCTCTGCCACTCCTTGATACACTTGATACTTCTGATGTTGTTGCCTCACCATCGATGATGTATTTGGCCTGTTCTTGTCCCTGAATTGTTATTTTCTTGCTTACTGAACGTGAGATTTCTAGACAATCTTTTTGGATGGATCCTGCTTTCTGGTGTTATTTATCTTAAGATTTTATAAACACAGTGCACCCTTACCATCTATCTAGAACAAATATATACTAAAAAGAAGGGCTAGCTTGACACAGCAATAATATATAAAACAGCCTTCTCTCTCTGCGACTCAGAGAAAGCAGCTTGACTGTTTGAGATAACTACATTGAAGGAATTCAGAATTGTCATAAAATAACAGCACTGGCTTTTCCAATAATTTGCTTAATCAGTATCAACTAATTTTTTAAAAAAGGATTGTTGGAGGCTGATTTCTATTGGGAAATCAATTTCTCCAGCTCTGTTCAGCCAGTAATCAAAAGTCTGGTTTTCGACCTGATCCTTTAATTGTATTTATGTTTTATAAGCAATTATGGTTTCCTCAAAAAGTGTTCATTTTTCAGAGTCCTCTTTTCAATCTGGGGCTTTATTTTAAATAATCTTAATGCAAGCACAGATCCCGTCTCTCCAAGCCAATTCAGATTAAGCCATTTAAAAATTAATTACCACTTGTATGCTCCACAACTATCCGTGCATGCTTTTTTCATTATAAATCAGCTGTTGTGTAAGTTATATGTGTTATGGCCTCATTTAAAAGGTTAGGAGTAGTAACACATTGAATTTCTGTAGAATATTTACAGTTCCCAGCCTGGTCTGCCACCTGCTGAGCGAGGTGCACTGGCTCTCACTGGGTGACCTGTTGGAGTGAGGAAAGGAATAAGAACAAAATGCCATTCAGTTTGTCTGAAGGTAATTTTTTAAAAGAAATTTGAAAGTTATAGTTGCTTACCAGTTGCAGATATTGATTGTCCTTGGGGGCCCAGAAGACTTGGGAATGCTGGTTGTCTTAGTACAGGAACTTGACAGGCCTTGTGGTTAAATGCAAAGAGTTGGAAAATAAGCTCTACTAAAAGACAAGAATCGCTGCTCGTGTTGACATAAAATTTACCTTATCTTCCAATAAACTGCTGCTTGACAGAGAGAAAGATTTAGGAGGTTCAGCAGCAGCCACTAGAGCAACAGGAGGTATAACACTATTGGTGCCACTACAAAAAATACCCCAATTCTTTATTATTCAAACAGTATTTTGGAGTGCTGCTTGAACTATAAAGTCCAAGGTGAGAAAAGGCTGATTACTGTAAATTAAAAAAAATATTAAAAAATAAAAAAAATCTTCAGATTTACATGTGAAGTTGGCTGATTCCAAATGAAGCCCTGTTGAGAACTCCATATGGACTACTGGCATCGAAAGAGAAAACTCACTGGAAAAATAGTTTATTAAGTTACCTGCTCATGAAAGGATCAGAGTATGTGTAACCTGCACGCTGAATCTCAGTTTGGGAAGAGAGAAGAGCCAAAAATCAATTAGGAAATGTTTACCTGCTCGTTCAGAGGCTTCCTGAGAGGTTCATTTGAATAGTGATCCCTTGTATTCAAGGGTACGGCAGAGCCTGCAGTCTGCTGAGCAGAGTGGCTATTTGCATTCAAGGCATAAAGTCAAAAGGAGATAAGCCCTAAACAGTAGTATAGATTTTTCATGCATTTTCATATAACTTCACTGGGTTGCAAACTTGGACTGTTGCATTTGTAAATACTTCAAATTTACAGTGTTTCAACATTTATTATCCAGTCTGTATGTGTCATGGACAGACAATGTGTATTACAGAGGATGACTGACTTATCATAATATTGCTGATAGAAATACTGTAGAAAAAATTTATGTGCAAACAACTAGCCAATTTTAGTTATAATTGTACTTTTACACTTTTCAAGAAAACATTATTTCCCCAGTACTGAAGAGAAATTAATACACTCAAGAACGTTTGACATAACAAAATGGTTCCTTTAGGAATTCGTAGCCACTTACAATCAAAGGGCTCCCAGGGAAACAACGTTCCTCCCTCAGGGTAAATCTGTACTGAACGACTGATAAGGGAACCAAACAACAAATACTTCTTCAAAAACTCTTGCTTGAGGCACACTTCCAATGTATCAAAGTGTCCTCATTCAAAGTAAAGACAAAAACCAGAACTTCCACAATTATCTGGAACTGTCACTAATGATATATAAATCGCCAGGGGAGAAGCTCAAGAAGAAGAATCTGACTTCAGCATTTGTGTGCCTTCTATATCCCTGTCTATCTACAGATTTACTACCGAAAAGGTCCAGGAGGTGTAACAGTCATGAGCGGTGGTGGACGTGGTGGCAGCTGCTGCTGCTGAATCTGCTCAGGGACCTTTTTTGTGTAGCCAGTTCCATTGTTGAAGTTGTTCAAAGCCTAGAGGCAGAAAAATGTTTACAAAGAGGTGATATGAGACTTCAGTAGATATACACACAAAAGCCTCCACAGAGTAACATTTCTTGTGTACTCCTGCAAATGCTAGCAGTCCTAAAAGGAATCAACATGCAGATGTATGAACATTTCGCAATAAACACTGATATTAATGACTGGTAACACAGAGTATTTGCATTTAAAGGACTTCAGTGTTAACACCGAATTTGAAAACAAAAGTGTCTCTAAAGAGTTGTTAGCTTCTGTAACAACAGATGATGTATTTGAAAAGTAAATGTAGCCTTATTCAATTTAGCCTTGCTTAAGGAGATGTAAATTAGTATTGTCTTCTCTTTCAGCTTTTTACTAATAGGCTTTTCTTACAAACAGTGAAGTGACATAGAAGTCATCATGTTACCTTGCATAGGAACTGGTCAGCAATTAGAGCATCAGGGGAAACATCTCCCTGACGACACGTTCAGCATGTGTATTCCTCAGAGTCCATGAGTCAGAGTAATGGTGTCCTAATACCTGAGTATAATTAGAGTCATCAAAGTAGGTTTAGCGAAAGGAAAGCAATTTTGGAGGTTCTAATCAATTATAAAAAGACATATATGACTAATAGGGTAATATGATCTTGAATTTGGAGCATGAAGCTCTAAATGTTCAATAGTGTACAAAATTGCTAGTATGGAGCAAATATCTAGGCAGCTTTGATATTTCACTAATGTAATACTTGAAGATGTCTGTCTGGCTATCCAGTACAGTGAGAAGTCACCAACCTAAAGGTTAATGAATAAACATACCTCAACAAAACATTAGTAGGTTTGACTTCTGAACCAACTCTCCTGTGGAGAAGAATGCGGATTAAAGGCCCAACTATCCGTTTGTTGCAGACCACAGTAGCTCACCAGAGTTGGCTGTATAATTTTATATGAGAGAAAGGGCTGTGAATAATTTACATGCATTCAATATCTAATACTGTAATCCCCTCCACCATTATGCACTCTTCTCATACTTGTCCTTCTGCCTGTAAAGAGGATTTAACTAGATACGTAAAAAGGAAAAGAAAAAAAACCTTTCTGCCTTTTTTTCCTTTGTAAGAGAAGAGTCCTTTCCCATTCAGGAGATACTTCAGTCTGAAACAGAACGGGGCACAAAGTAGTTTTGCCATCTCCTATTTCTGCTTTCAGAAAATCAGATTTGATGTTTTGAATTAACAAAGACAGGAATAACACATACATTCGTCAC
Organism: Ibidorhyncha struthersii; assembly: GCA_013398815.1. NCBI lineage: Eukaryota > Metazoa > Chordata > Aves > Charadriiformes > Charadriidae > Ibidorhyncha > Ibidorhyncha struthersii. The sequence goes on along the minus strand of VZSZ01002989.1, from coordinate 3,908 downwards.
AATAACTGTTTCCACAGCAGGGAACAGCAGCATCAGTCATTATCTCTTTATAAATGACACACAACAACTTATCTGGAATGGGATCTTCTGAGGAAGAGGACAGCTCCTCTGGTAAAAAGGGAGGTTTTTCCTTCTTTCCTCTAGCATGATCTTCCCTGGAGAGCACGGTGTGAAAGAAAAAGGAAAAAAGTTAAAGATGGGTAGAGGAAAACTTTTCCAGGCTTTGGATGATATCAGAGAAAGATAATAGATGGAATTCTCACTCCATGTTAGCCTTCTGAAACGTGGTCATTTAGTTTAAACAACTTTGCAATAGCCACAACATTAGAAGAGGGAGGGGGGAACAATCTTCCTTCTGTAGAACTTTGCCATTCATTGGATCAACTAAGAAATTAGCTCGGACTAGAAAAATAATTTTTTGACAGCTAGAAATCAGGTGAAATTAATCCCACCTCTCTTGTGCCAGAGGGTACATGTAAATTGCAGGCTCAGGATAAAGTTAATCTCCAAGTAATTACATTTTATACACGGAAGAGGTCTATGTTACAGTTTCTCCAAAAGGAGATCTGTGACAAAATGACAGAAGTGCTACCAAGTGCATTTTGAAACAGCCACTCCTGTCAGCACACAGTAGTATTTTCTTAGTTTATAGCAACAGGAAAATCTCAGCTGGTTTCCCACACGGGATTTGATAAAGGTGGGGGAGAAAATCTCGGTCCAACAGCTATTTGTTAAATTTTGCAAGAAGATGTTGAAACTTAAAACAGAAGTAAAATAAGCTTTCCAAGAGAATGACTCCACGTTAAACACTACAGAAACATTTTGCAGAAATACAGGTTCTTAGCACACTGCAAGTGTAACTATATTTCACAGTAGGACTACCCGATTTTAATACTAGAAAGTATCACAGTTTTTAAGGTTACGATACAATGCCAGAGCTTCCTCCCCCGTAATTACATACACTGGCCAACTCGGTTGCATTGCCACTCAGGCATTTACTCGTGGTTTCTCTCCTTCACTTTTTGGTCATTCAAATTAATTCCATACCTACACATTAATAATTGGTGTTGCATAATTTCAGGTCTTTGTCAGCATAGCAGCCATTGTATTGGGATCTTTCACCTCCATCATGAAACTCCTTGGAATTCGTTTGCTCTTTTTAATTCTGGGAACAGGCTTAACATTTTTGTTCTCTTAAGAAAAGAAATGCAGACATACCTTATCTTAAGACCCACACTTAAAATGACATTTCAGTGATTATTTTAAGCAGCCAAAGCCCTTAATCCCCTCCTTTTACCTAGCGTAAGGGTTTCTCGACTAAAGTACTTTTTTTCCTAAATGAATATAGGCTGGATGTTTCAAAGACTTGAGCAGCGTTTTGAACTCAATCGACGTTCTTTTGCCTAACTTCAGGTTCCGTAGGGGTTCTGTATCCCTTAGCTCACCCCACCCACTCAGAGGACAGACACAAACCCGCTCTGCTTCCAAAGCGCAATTCAGAGGCAGAGCGTAATTCAGTGCTCAGAATCAGCCACTGGAGAAACTTATTTTCACCATCTATATAGATGAAGGTTGTCTATACATTCAGCAACTAACGTTACATGGCACGAGTACTCAGCCAGAGACTTGTGTAATTAAACCATGCAAATATTCCATGGGTGGGATCAACAGAAACATCTTGTTTTTCTACGGAATACTAAAAACCGTGAACTGTCATTGAAAAGCATTAAAACTAGAAAAATTTTCAATAGTATTCAAGTACAGAAGAAATGCATGAAAATTCACAGAGAAAGATCTATGGACATATTTAACATCTAGCACCTAGAAAAAAGAAAATGTTACATTTTTAATTCTGTGTTTGCCTTGGTTTTTGAAGGGTTTTGCAACATTGCCATATAGCCTCTGTCTTTCCCCCCAAAGAGAAAATTCTTAATATGAGTGTTCATGTATTTGTTATGTAACTGCCCAGGTCAAAAAAATAAAAGCTAAGCAACACCAGAAGTCCCCCACAATCTTACCCCATTTGCTGGGCAATGCTTTATATAGTGGCCAGGTTTTCCACAACAAAAGCAAATATGTGATGGTGGAGGTGGACCCAAGGCTTTCTTCATGTAACTAGAAGTTTTTTGGGAAAAGAAGAAAAAGGTATACATCTCTCTCTCTTGTTAAAAGAAACCAAACCATCTCTACAATCTTTCCAAAATCTTCAAAGAAGACATTTGACATTATCAGCACTTATGCAATTGGACTGTATTCACAGCATGACTGGATCACCGCACCTTTTATTATATCTTCTTCGGAAGCATTGGCTTCAGCCAGATAGACAGTCTGTGTAACATGGAAGTATTTGACAGACATGTTAGAAACACATTTATGCCCACACAGGCAAAGACAGCACCACTCACCCCATCCTGTAAAGAGCAGCACAATGCTAGCTGAGGTTGCATGAAAACAGGTGCTTATATGCTATGAGTGGAAAACATTATGTTATCCATTTTTTTAAACTGTTTTTTAAGCTCCGAACTATTTGAAGGAGAAGATAACCATTGTACATTTAATTGGGAGACATGCACGCAACTATCATTATTTAGATTTCGCAGCATTAAAAGGACAGTCAAGTATTGGGGAAGTTCTGGCTCCCCGGTTCAAGGAGGACAGGGAACTGCTGGAGAGGGTCCAGCAGAGGGCTACTAAGATGATTAGGGGATTGGAGTATCTTTCTTATGAGGAAAGGCTGAGGCACTTGGGTCTTTTTAGTCTAGAGAAAAGAAGACTGAGGGGGGATCTTACCAATACTTATAAATACTTAAAGGGAGAGTCCCGGGGGATGGGAACAGTCTTTTTTCAGTGGCGCCCAATGACAGAACAAGAGGTAATGGGCACAAACTTGAGCATAGGAAGTTCCATCTTAACATGAGGAGGAACTTCTTTATGTTGAGGGTGGCAGAGCACTGGCACAAGCTGCCAAGAGATGTTTTGGAGTCTCCCACACTGGAGACATTCAAAACCCGCCTGGATGCCATCCTGTGCAACCTCTCTAGGTGACCCTGCTGTGGCAGGGGGGGTTGGACTAGATGATCTCCAGAGGTCCCTTCCAACCCTGACCATTCTGTGATTCTGTACACCACCTGGACAATTTTTCACATTTTAGAGTAAAACTTCACATGAGTTTAGAGAAACAAGGACACATTTAGGGACAGTACTAATGGAGACCAAATGTCTTTTGGTGGTGTCGTGGTTTAGGCCAAATTGGCCACTGGGGACGTGGGGGACCCCAGATGGGACCGACAGATGCTCCCCTCTACCCCTCTTCGAAGAGAGAGGCAGAGGAGGGAAAAAGAGACTTAAGAGTTTAGAAGAAACTAAACTACTTTAATGAGATATTAATAATAACATACAAGGAAATAATGAAATATATACAAAACCATATCAAGCTCCCAAGATGACAATCACGACACCGGCTGGCACTGGGGCAGGGAACTGGATTCCAGGTCTGCCTTCAGGATCGGGACCAAAGGCAGGCAATTGAAGTGAAGAGAGCGAGAGAGCGAAAGAGTGAGAGAGCGTAAAAGAGAGGAAAAAGAGAGAGAGAGCATGAGAGGGATCTGACCCTNCATCAACTATAAACATTGGTTTTATTACTCTGAGAGAGTGAACGTTGCCTGCACAATATGCTGTTAATTTCGGTAGTTAGAAGAGGCCCAGCTAAGAAGCGAAGTTACTGAACAAAATTGGTCCAGTTTTACCTCAAACCAGGACAGGTGGCTACTTTCCAAACCTTCCCCCGCTGCCCCCACAAATGTGCACATTGGAAACGTGTCTCTCACTGCAGTGAGAGAGAGAAGGAGTTACCAGCGGGAAGAGATTTGTCTTTGAAAGGTCCTGGAGGACAGGTGAGGTGCCTGAGG
>VZSZ01002987.1:128358-142715 GCA_013398815.1 Ibidorhyncha struthersii | reverse complement strand
GGTTTCAAGTTGCACCAAGGGAAGTTTAGATTGGATATTAGAATACTGAAATGGTCATCATGCATTGGTATGTGTTACCCAGACCAGTGGTGGAGTCAGTCCCCATCCTTGCAGGTATTTAAGGGTCGTGTAGATATAGTGCTTAGGGACATGGTTTAGTGGTGGGCAGTGTTACGTTGATGATTAGACTAGATGATCTTACAGGTCTTTTCCAATCTAGGATATTCTGTGATTATGTTATTTTGTTATCAGAGAACAGAAAAGTTGAGAACTGGGAGAAATTAGATAAAGAAGAATATCCTTTGGTTTTTAATCCAAACCAATGTGATTGGAAACAGAACATTTAAAAAGTACATTAATTTCCATGTGGGCAGAATAAGTAGTGACTGATAATTATGCCAGAACAGTTGTGGGTACAACTCACAGAATCTCCCTGCTTGGAAAACTCTTCCATAAAATAAATAAGAAAGAGTTTGAAGAAAAATCCAGGATGTATATAAAGCTATATACTATTCTGCATTTACAATTCTACTATTAACCACTGCAATCTTATTCATTAGTATGATACAAAAATGAATTTAACACCAACTTGTATTGTAGAGGAAAACAGACAAAAGAACAATAAATATCGCTATAGCTCAGGCCAGGTTATATATGATTGTTACAGTTTCAAAGGGAACATTATTATTATCTAAATTGGACTGTCTAGTCTTCTAAGAAAAAAAAAAAGGCACTATAAAATATGGTAGCAACAACTTTGCAGCAGAACCTTAAAAATGAAATATACTTGATCATTTCATACATGACTTGCAGCACTCCCTATCTATGCTAGAAAAAGAAAAATAAGAGTCATAAATGTGTTTTCCTCTTCGAAAGATCCTAAGGAAGTTTTTGTGTTTAGGCAGCCTTGAAAGTTAACTCTTTCCCCTTCCTATTCTCTACACTCATTTTCTCTTTTTTCTTGTCTGTCTCCCCAGATTTCCTTTATTCCTTTATAGACTTGTTTACTAATCTCTATGTGCAGATTGTCATGACTCTTAGTACCAGATCATGTGGTGACAAAAAATACCTTCTTCTTAATCCTGTTTTTCTTATTGTGTGTCTCTGCTGTGGCATCGTATCTAAATTTTCCCTGGTATTTTTAGTGATGTTTGTTTCCTGAGGCTGACAAGCATTGAGGCATGAACCTTGCATGCTTGAGTTGAAGTCTATCTTGTGTTGGAAAATCATTTTGGAATGCCAAAAGGATAGACTTTGCTATTTTAGACTGTTTGGTGATAGCATTCTGTAAGATTTAGGGCAAAATGTACGAATTTTTTTCTCTTACTATATATAGATGTATTAAATAAAGCAGAGATGTGAAATCTTAGCATGAATATGCAGCAGAAGTATTTAAAAAAACCCACCTTGAATCTGTGCATAGAACAGACATGTCAGGAATAAATTTCTCCATTCATTCAATTTCTGAGCCAGATGAGTGCATTTGTTACTTAATGATACATATTTGGTAAGTCTTTCAGAGATCCGCAAGCATTTGAATCTCCATGCTCTTACTGTATTCAGACCTTTAAAGCCACCAAACCTTAACTCCACTGGAACAGAGAAGACAGGCACTGACAGCAGGGAGTCAGTGAGAAACACTTTATCAGTGTTTAATTAGATTTTCCTCTTTGTTTGTGAGGAATCAACATGCCTTTCATATCACGCTGTATTGAAGGACTTGGTTTACATGAGCTCAATATACTTTTGTGGGGCAATACATCACCCAGTGGCAGGAGGAAATCAGAGCAAAGCATCTGAAACATAGTAATATAAAGAGAATATTTTAAACAAGTAATTAAACACCTGATAGATGGATTTCCACTGTTACTCTTCAGGTTGTGATACTGAAACCAGAGCTAACCTCACTTCTCAGTTAGTATATCTCACATGAATGTTGAAAATTGTGTCAGCAATGCAGGAAAATATAAAGTAGAATAATGCTAAGAATTGTATCTTTTAACACCACTACAGGGCTGCATCAGAACAAATCAAAATCAGTATGATCAAGCTCTCATACCTGTGCAGTAAAAGAAATGATACCACCACAGGAAAACCTGCGCAGAAAAAACATATTATTTTTTGCCTATGGGCAGATATTCTATTTGCCCTGCTTTTTCTCTAAGAACAGTGAAAGACTGGAGATATACTGGAGCCAATTCTAAGACAGATATTTTTCAGATAGCCCTTTCTTACGAAAAGAGTACACTGTTAAGAACCCCAGGTGTCTTTACAACTTTAAGGTTATGCACAAAATTCTTGTCAATACGATCTACAGTAGTCTGCTATTAAAGCTTTAAATGTCCTTACTAAGGTAAAACCTTAAAGTCTGGCCAGTAGACCACAGTCACTCATACTCTAGATACGCATACTTTGTGGCCTGTATACTCCAACCCTTGCCACAGCTGTAGCCTCTCCACTCCAGTCTTATTTATAAATTGAGTCTTGGTACTATAGTATCATGGCTCTGCTCTTTTCTTACGGTCTGGCAGCCTTGCTGAGTCAAAGTTCAACTAAAGGTAGATGAGTTGCCAGAAAATTTGAAATTCAGCCATTATTGTACAGACATAGAGAACTATACTGAGGATCAATTAAAGTAAATGAAAAAAATCCCAAGGTCTTTGGCTGTATTTAATTAAAGCTTAATTATCACTAAATGAGTACCCCCAAAGAGGTTTTAGTTCACTAAACATCTAGGAAGTGAACAAATATGTCTGATGATGAAGTCTGTCTTTATTAGTGCTATGATCTGTTTCTAGTGAAGTGGTCCTAAGCAGTCTGTGATGAGTCTGCTTCTCCATCCGTTAGTCATTTAAATTAATTATTCCTTAGAAATAATAAAATGCTGGTGTCTTGCAGGGCACTGTCACAAAATATTACACCTTGTCTTGGCTTTTGCAGTACCTATATCAAAGGAAGCTAGTGGAACCAGGAGTGAAACCAGGCTGAACACAAACAAAAGCATCTTTGCATGGCAGGAAGCATAGCGCCAAATAAGTCCCGCCAACGGATGCTGTGAACAAAGTTTCCAGGAAAGCCTAGGCAAGTGCAAGGAACAGAAGTCCAGTGGGGGTTACTAAGAACAGAGAAGTCATGTGAGGCTCATATATCTTCTGAGATGAAAGCAGCTATAGATTGGGAGAGCACTAGATGGTGGGGAAAGTACCAGTTCCTGGGTTTTGCCACTGGTAGCTGGTTGTGGTCATTTAGGAGACCTTGCAGACCTTTGCTTGCATATGCAATGTAAGGAATAAATTATGATGATTTTTCACTTAAGTGGAACTATCAGGCAGATACTTTGGAAATATTAACAACAGCTATTTTTAAGGTTGAGAAATTGTGAGCACTGAAGTGTGAAATCTACACAGATGGAACTTTTTTTTCAAAATACCTTGTAATTTAAAGGGGCAATATCAAGTCAGGACTCCTATATTGCAACGAGAGTCAATAGAAAGTAAAATCTACTATGATTAAGACTCTATATTATAACTCGGAGCTTGTGTGAAATAATCAGAATTTAGAAATTGCTGCTACAACTTAGGGGAAGAAACACATTTTGAGAAGCTCTGAATCAGACTAATAACAATGTTATCTAATGATTTACAACAGTCTAGGGAAACAAAACCAACGAAGATTGTCATTTAGTATGATCCACAGCTTCCCATGCAAACTACATATCAGCTAGAGACTTGAAACCTTACTGATATACTTCTCTCTGTTACTATTTTTGACAATCTTTTGACAATCTTTTTGACAATCAAGTCAGGTGTCTTTGTGTCAGTATTTATACAGTTAAATCAACAGGCAAAGATAACTTCCTTGATGTTTGTTTACTTCATAATTATTTGTAATCAGTTGCTAGATATTTTTTTCCTTAAAATAAGCTATAAAGTTGACACCAGTCTTCCAGTTCTTTGGCCATAGAAATAAATTCAAAAATAATTTAAACCCTAAATATAATCTTTAAATCAAGCTAAATGTCAAATCCATAGGAAGAATAACATATTTGTAGGGGAAGGAATAAGGAAGAGAAGGAAATAAGCTTTGAGGAAAGCAATAGAAAAAGACTGAACTTGAGCTTTCTAAAACAGAGGTTTATTTATAAACTTTTATCTGGTAATTGTCATTAATTTGCTTTATGTCTACTGGGATGCTGACATGCTGAGACCTTTACAGAATTAAAAAAAGACAATATTCCAGAAGAATGCTGCTTCAGCATTACAAAAAGAGGTACCATACAAGTGACAGTGCACATTCTTCAAATAATATGCAAGGGAACCTTGGTTAAACAGGCACTGAAAACTGGTGAAACACAAAGCTCAATGTGGTGTTCAGATAATTTCCAAGAAATTTTATTGTAAAACATGTAAAAAGACTCAAACTGTAACAGGAAAAAACACCTCACATATGTCAAACAAAACCAAAAATTACCTGGGTTTTCTCTCTGACTTTCTGATACATGTTTTTTGAGTGTTACAAGTACCTTTGTTTACCACAACACAGATTCCACTCGCCCATGTGCTTGCAGTTCTGTAGTTCAGACCTGTTGTAACAGGCATAAACACTACTGAGTGAACTAACTAGGTTTAGATGTTTGCACTGTGATCTGTTAGGTATCTATAGGTGTACCAGTTAAGTGCAAATGCCTGTGTGCAAATAGCTATGTAGATCTAATAATGTTTGGATTAATTTCACTATGTTTTTTTATAATAGTCTCCATTTCATTTGACCCTTAATTTTATGGGTATTTTCATTCACATGTTTAATAATTTTTGCCTTATTTTACAATCAGTGAGTACGAGTGAGTATAAGTTCGGTATGTGTATTGATATAGGTAACTAGGGTTATTACAGTAGCATCTAGTTTTGATTTCTTTTTTATCGGCCTGCAGTCACTTTGGTAAAATATTGAAAGCAGGTTTTTTAACTAGTTTAACAAAAGCTTAATTTCCTCCTCAAATTTTTAAGCCATTGAAACTTTTATAAAATTACATTCTGGTGTTATCAAGCCGCAAATCAGTACTGAAATAACTGAAGTCACATAGTAAAAACTAAAATTTTGAAATAAATTTTAATCTTAGAATGATGGAAAATATTTCTGAGCTGAAGTTCCAAAAATCATCTATCCATCTGTCTATCTATATTTTTGCACTGGGAGTTACATTAAATCCATATGACTTTATGAAGGAAAATCACTGTTACCCAGATGCATTTTTTGTTTTAATAACTCGAACTTTGTCTTATTCATTTTGATTGACTTAAAAGAAGAATTAAGATAAGGTCGTCTTCATATTAGATACGACTTCACCTGCCACTAGAAAGCTCATAGTGACAGTAACTTTCAAAGACTTCTGGGTCAGCAGAGCTAATTCTCTGGATCCTCCCATTTTGGGGTATTATTTATTTGCAGCATTTTTTCCACCAGACAGAAGATCAGACTTGAGATAATCTTCATTTTTATATAATGCCCTATAACTTTGAAAAAAATTTTGAAACAAATATTTGAATTTTTTTTCTCATTTTTTTATTTATTGTCTCCCAGTTTACAAGTACCTCAGCTTCCTACTTCCCAATGAGCTTACACTTCCAGACCCAGTCATGTAACAATATGAAAGTGAACATAATCTGAAAGCATACGTTTGTTATTAATGGTCTTACTCTTCTCTGACCTTGAAATATATTCATGTTGTTTGATGTGCACAGGGTCTTTAACCTCTTAATTACCTGAGAATTAATGTTCCCATTCTTTTTGTAGGTAAATGAATTTGAAATTATTAACTTGTCAGAGGATCAACTGGCACAATAAACATTTTCTGTTATTTACACTGGGTAAGATTGCTTTTCAATTAAAACGACAGTTATGGTGCTACTCATTAGAAAGTGAAGTGAAATACAGTCACCTCTGAGGTTTTCCTGTGATGTTGACAGTTTAATAACCATTTGTTGCTAAATGTTTTCTAATACTCTGACATTTCTGAGTTGCTTTATTATTTTAAGGCACTCATTCTGTCACTGCTATGTAAGGATGCCATAAAGAATTCATCTATTTGTAATTATTGTGGCAAAGTGCTAATATGTGAATTAGGTTTAAATTGTGTGAAAGAAGGGTGAGGGAAGGAAGGATTTATGTTTGCTTATTCACTTTATTATTTAGAAACATTTTTGTAGCACTCATCTCCATAGAGTCTGAGTGCCAAAGTTGCCATGCTTTTTATATATATATAAAATGTTCACATGCACTTAAAGTAAGAAAGTGCTTTTACAGTTTTTTTAAAAGTGTTTCCAAAAAAAGGAGAAGCAACTAAAGAGAAACAAATTACATATCTATTGCTTTCAGCTAACTATAAAAATGGTAAGGTTTTATGAGCTGCTGTTTTCAGTGGACTTTTCATCATTTTTGTAATTTGTAGTCATAGTCATTCTCATTACAATGATAAAAAAGAAGGAAATTATTTCTGCTCAATTCATTTTTTTTCCTATAGAAATTAGTATCTGTTACTTTTTTATAACTGCCCTTTTACTTACCTTTCTTATTCCCTACACTGGTCATTTCTGCATGGGCAGCACACATGAGAAATGCTTAAGCTTTAGAGACAAAACTAGTCACTTAATTGTGTGTCTTTAATGAACAATAATCTTGAAAAAATTAGTTTGTACACATTTATTATGATGAATAAACTATTCCACTCATCCATTTATAAAAAAATATAATTGTTTTGGTAGAATTGGTTAATAAAATATTGTGTATGTGGTCTAAACTTGCTATAAACTGAGCTTTCCCCTTGCACTCTAGGAAAATGTGGATCCATTAAGATTAGTTCATGTGACTGCTGAAGACTTTTAGTCTAAAATATTTTTTGTGTGTGTGTTCTTTTAAGGGCTTTCATCTGTGTCTTTCAATCTTGGAAGTGTTTGTGAAAAACAAGAAATGCACTGCATTATTAAACTAGTTATGGTACTTGTTATGGTACTAGACAGGTGCTTACTCTGTTCATAGCTGTTACAAGGAAACGAAATCAGTTGAAATTCATTCATACGTGTGAGCAGAATTTGCTGTACTAAATTTCTCAAGTAGCTCAGTCACTGTATGGTCTTTTTTTCATTGATTGTCCTTCTTTTGCAGTCTTACGCCAGCGCAAGTAAAGCAGAAATCAGCAGCAGCCGTTACAATAAATGAAGCATGTGTCACTAATGCAAGGTTTCACTGTGCAACAGTTGTCAGGAAAGAAAACAGGGCACCTCTGTTTCATAAACACTCAGACTTTGTCTTGGTCTCTGAGAAACATCTACTTCAAATTTAATGTGATCAGACTTCAGAATAACATGCTATCATCCTGTTTGCACAACAAATAAGTTGGTACTTATCTTCACAAGTTCCGATAGCATCTTTTTTTTAGCCTGCCAGAAGAGGAAGTACTTATATTCTTACAATAGATATTCTTTGTCAGAACATGCCAAAAGTATTTGTCTTTTAATACCCCAGTAAGTGTAATGTCCCTGTTAATTCAAACAAGCAGAATGTATTCTTCTGTATTTATAACATACAAGCCTTTCCCTATTTGCAGCAAATGTGAAAAGAAATGGTATGGTATCTACCAATACGTCAGAGTAATGACATTTGGAGAGGTAGTCTTAAATGAGCAAGCAATATAAAACATTAACCAAATGATTTTAGAAAACTGCCTGACACTTATGAGCTGACCTTCATACACAGAAAAGAGTAAATGTGATGCAGTCTGAAGAACAACCCAAATATTATGTTCCAAACATTCTCAAAACAAATATGCCAAGAATGATCTTGTCCGTGTTACGAAATAAATGCTATTAAAAACACAAGAACTCTTGATTCCTATGCATAAGAAATTAGACAAGGAAAGCAGGAGACCAGTACGGCTGAGTAAGGACCTCCTGGTCCAACTGAAGTGTAAGAAGGAAATGCACAGGCAGTGGAACCAGGGTCATGTATCCTGAGAAGAATATAGGGACACTGCATGGGTGTGTAGGGCTGGAATCAGGAAAGCTAAGGCACAGTTAGTAATGAGTGTGTCAAGGAATGTGAATAATAATAATAAGGGCTTCTACAGGTACATGAGTCATGAAAGAAAGATTAAAGAAAACATCCTCACCTAATAAATAAAACAGGAGAACAAATGACAACTGACATGAAGAAGGTTGAGTTACGCAACATTTTTTTTGCTTCAGTTTTTACTGGCAATCACTCTTCCCACGTTTCTCAAGTCCCTGAACCTCAAGGTGGGACTTGGGGAAAAAAGTCTTTCCCTCCATAAAAGATGATCAGATCTGAGATTACCTGAGTAACTTGAACATACACAACTCCATGGGACCTGACGACATGTGTCCCAGAATCCTGAGGCAACTGGCAGACATCTTTGCTAAGCCACTCTCCATTGTATCTGAAAAGTCACGGCAGTCAGGCAAAGACCGCAGTGACTGGAGAAGTGGGAATATCACCCCCCCCCCATTTTTTAAAAGGCTAGTAAGAAAGGAAATATCACACCCAATTTTTAAAAGGATAGTCAGGAGGACCCAGGGAACCACTGACTAGTCAACCTCACCTCAGTGCCCAGTAGGAGCGTATAACAGATCCTCATGGAAGTTATTTTGAAGCATATGGAAGACAGGGAGGTGATTAGAGACAGGCAACATGGCTGCAACAAGGGCAAATCATGCTGGACTAATCTAGTGGCTTTTTGTGGTGGAGCGACTGCCCCAGTGGACAAGGGAAAAGCTACCTGGACTTCTGTAAGACCTTTAGTACGGTCCACCCCAACATTCTTGCCTCTAAATTGGAGAGATATGGGTTTCATGGACGGAATGTTGGATGGGTAAGGAATTGTCTGGATGGCCATGTCCAAAGAGTAACAGCCAATGGCTCAATATTCAGCTGGAAACCAGTAACAATTGGTGTCCCTCAGGGATCTGTACTGGGACCAATATTAAATATCTTCATCAATTACATAGACTGTGGGACTGAGTACACCCTCCGCAAGTTTGCAGCTGACACTAAGATGGGTGATGCGGTTGACACAACCCAGGGACTGTATGCTATCCAGAGGGCCATTGAGGAGAAGGCCCATGTGAACCTCATGAAGTTAAAAAACTCCAGGTGCAAGACCCTGCACAGGGCTTGGGGCAATACCCAGTATCAATACAGACTGGAGGATGAACTGACTGAAAGAAGCCCCGTGCAGAAGAACCTGGGGATACTGCTTTATGTAAAATTCGACATGAGCCAGCAATGTGTGCTCACAGCCAGAAAGCCAACCATATCATGATTTGACTCAAAAGAAGTGTGGCCAGCAAGTTGAGGAAGGTGATGTTCCCCCTCTACTCCGCTCTCATGACAATCCACCCAGACTAATGTGGCCTACTCTGGGGTCCCCAGTACGAGAAAGACATGGAACTGTTTAAGCACGTCCTGAGGAGGTCCACAGAGATGATCAGAGGGCTGGAGCACCTCACCTATGCAGACAGGTTGAGACAGTTTGTATTGTTAAGCCTGGAGAAGAGAAGGCTCTGGTGAGACCTCATTGCAGCTTTTCAATATGCAAAGGGGGCTTATAAGAAAGATAGAGACTTTTTACCAAAGCCTTTAGTAACAGAACAAGAGGCAATGATTTTAAATTAAAAGAGGGTCAATTTAGATTGGATATAAAGAATAAATTTTTATATGATGAGAGTGGTGAGAAACACGTCACCCAGAGAAGTTGCAGATGTCCCATCATTGACGGTGTTCAAAGTCAGTTCAGATGAGGTTTTGAGCAACCTGATCTACTGAAATATATTTCTGCCCATGGCTGGGAGGTTGGACTAGATAATCTTTAAATGTCCCTTCCAACTCAAACCATTCCATGATTCTATGTTTCTATGAAAAACAGCTGTTCATGAAATTTTAACAAACAGGGAATTGGTAGATAACAACATTGGAGGTCTTTAGGTTACCAGAGCTTTTAAGCTTATAGAACCAAATGAAAGAAGTTTTCATGTGAAGTTGTGTGGCAGTCTGTGAATTGAGCCAATAATGTCACTCTCACTTTTAATGCAGAAGCATCCACTTCACAAGCACAATATAGAAGACAGCTTTTGTAACTGTCAGCCTCATCAAAAATATCAAAGATTAAGCAGGCTTGAAAGTGAACCAAAAGTTATTTCCTCCAAGTCTTGATTTATACTTGCTGCTAAGTTCCTTATCCTCCTCTGTTCCATCAACAACTCAATATCCTCATTCTCTTATTCTATGTATCCAGCAACTTTCATAATAACTTTATATTTATCTTTTGGAAAAGCAAAATAATTTTGTCCTGCACTAAGCTTTACATTTTCATACTATTAGGCACATAGAAGGGGCAATAGCTGTATCATGCAAAAAAATCCCAAACATACAAAATTAGTCCACTATCCACTCACAAAGTTGCATGCAAGCTGTCCTAAACATGCATTTCAAACAGTTTTATCTGCAGTTATCTCTTTGATTGTCTGTTTTCTATGTCCATCTAGTCCAGATTTAAAATAAATATTTCTTTACCTAAAAGAGCCCTATGCAGCTTTGCAAAGTTAGTATTCCTCCTTCCATACTTTTAGATTGAAGTAGGAAGTGATTTTGTTTTCTCCCTGTTTCATATGAGTTTTGAAGGGTGAGTGAATACTAAGCCTATCAAACCCTGACCTCACCTCACATGACCATATATCTACTGTTTTACAATATGTATACATCAGAACTTCTATAACTTTTCCCATGCCCATGCAGTTGCTGTCTGGCATTTCATCTCCAAATGGCTGCTGCAGCTCCCTCCCTTTGCTTTGTCATCAGCAATTAGCCCTGTTTCTCTAAAGTGGAAAAGTGTAAGGCAATTTGTGTGGTATATGGTACTCCTCAAGTCCTGAGAGTTGTCCAAACTATAGAGATATTCAGTCATGGAAGAAATTTTAACGGCAGAAAAAGGTCCATTTCTGTCTGTAGGCATAAAATGCAGTATACTAACTCAAAATCAAATGTCATTATATTTATGACTTAATTCAGTAGCACAATATTCAGGAAACCAGATCTTATCAGACTTGGCGGAGTTGAGAACTAGGCAGTTATAATTCCTGTTCTGTTTCTCCACCCTTTTCCCCCTTGTTAATCTCTTTTCCCATTCTGATTCCAATCCTGAGAAGAAAGCAGAAGCACAACATACTTGCCAGTTCCAAAGCCATGAACATCATGAGGAACCCTAGTTTTATTATTTCATCCTTTTATGATATGCAGCATGGCTAAATGTATGCTGAGAGACATTGCCTAATAGAAAGAAATATTTTTTCCCCATTAAGTAAAATTAGGAGAATAAAAATAATTGTCTCCCAAGCAAGATGATTCTCTGGCTTATTTTTGATTAAAAGTGCTGAGATCTTCACTGTAAATCTACTGAACCAATGACAGAGTAGTACAAAATGATGCTGTTTACATGTTGTAGCTTTGTATAGCACTCAAGATCTGAATGTAATGACTTTGCTTTATAAGACAAAACTATGTATTCTAACAGACAACCTTAAAGAGTCTGAAGGCTGGAAGAGACAACAGTGGGCAAAAATAGGCTGAGTCTGCAAACAGGGAAGAGACATAGTGGTGTTAATTTCAGGAAATGAAAAGATTAAAAAAAAAACAACATTGCTAACAGATTTAAATCAAACATGAGCTGCAGTTTACATCTGAGAATGTAGTCTTAATGCTTTTTGAAATGTCTTGATCTAATCTCCAGTTTTGCCAAGATATTGAAGTGAATGTATCTGTCACTTGATGGTGTAATTTAAAAGCTGGGAATAATCCTTAAGATTATTTCCTGCTTCTGTATCAAAGAAAGAGAGGGAATGATCAAACTTCCAGGCTTTGCCAGAACTGTAATCTCCAGTATAATTAACAATATTCTGGTAGGAAAACAGAAAATTTTAACAGGTGTAAAATAATGAAGAATGAAGAATCCAGACATTTAAACCCTGAGGAAACTTGAGATCACAGCACAGATTAGTAGGAAAGAATAGTGATTGCATATAATGTAAGTGAAGCAAACAAACAAGAAACAGATTTTTGCTTTCATTTTAGTACTGAAATAGAACGCTTCATTTTCCGTCTAACTTTCTGTACATTTATTTAATAAATAGTGTCTTTCACAGAGAAGTAATAAAATGCTCCATAGATGTATTAGTATGCAGACCATAATCAAATCATATAAATCCAGGTCTCTAGGCTATATATCAGCATACCGTCATCAATAAATGTGGTAGAGTATATATAGAAAGGGGAAGAGAGGGCAAATTCTTTGGAGATTTATTGAGCAGGCAAACCTGGGTGCTTTGAGGAATAGACTACGAAAAGCAAATCTAAGGAGGATAGAGTTTTGCAAATATATGTATGCAGACACAAACTGTACTGCAAATTGTCTGTCTGGCTTTACATCATGAACCACTGAGTCATTTTAGACAGAGGAGGATAACAAATGCAAATATATTGTAGGAATGCTGCTTGAATGTTGACTACCTGCTTGCATTGTTTGGTGTTTTAATTGATCTGAAGAGCTTGATTATAGCCTCAAGTACTGAAAAAAATGATGATGCACAGCTATTCTTGTAAGACTCATATTTGTAGTAAGATCGTTTTAAGCTTTCAGGGATCTATACTGTATGTTTAAGATCATAATACTAACATATTAATTTAATATGTTCAGTGACCATATGTTCTGATTTGAGGGCAAAAGTACAAAGTCAAGCTTCAATAAATTCTCTGAAAATGTGTCATATTTAAGCTTAAGCAATTTGGAAGAAATGTTACCTGTAATGACTGATTTGTGCCTTGATCCCAAAATATTTTCTCCCTGTTGTGGATTTAACACTAAGTAACTATTGCCTGACTTTAAAATATGAACTGCAAAGCAATTTTTTAAAGGACAGAATAACAAATGTAAAAACATTGCCAGAATACTACTGAATGTTGACTCCCTGCTTGGGTTGTTCAACATTTTAATTGATCTGAAAATAATGATTATACCCTCAAGTCCTGAAAAAATGACAAAACAGGCTACTGATATTTTCTTAAATTCAACNTATTTTCTTAAATTCAACCATTGACAGCAGAATTATCAAAAGATCAGTTTTTGCTAGCAAGGGCCCGCAGCCTGTTGCTCTGAGACATGCTGGCTACACTGCAGCACACTTGAAGCCTTACAGAGATGAGGCAGGGGCTCCTGAGGTATTAGGAGCCAAGATGGATACATCAGTGAAATACCCCAAAAGGAATTAAGGGGTGTTCCTCTAAGAAGGTGACACGGCCGACAGCCCCACTGAAATGACTCTACACCAATGCATGTAGCATGGGCAACAAACAGTAGAAGCTGGAAGCCACCATGCTGCTAGAAAACTACGACCTAGTTGCCATTACTGGAAACCAGTGAGGTGAATCCCATGACTGGGCTGTGGCTATCAATGGCTACAGGCTGTTCAGAAGGGACAGGAGAGAAACGAGGGGCAGAGGCATTGCCCTCTACATCAAGAAATGCATCGAGCAGGAAGGGCTGTCTCTGAAAAATAACCATGAGCAGGCTGAAAGCTTATGGGTAAGAATAAGAGACCGAGACAGCAAAGGGGACTTGTGGCTGATGTCTAGTACAGGCTGCCTTATCAAGGGGAGCCTATTGACGAAGCCTTCTTACTGCAGTTACTGGAGGCAATGCACTCACAGGCTCTGATTCTGCTGGGGGACTCCAACCACCCCAGCATCTGCTGGAAAAGTAGCATGGCGAGCTGTAGGAAATTCAGGAGATTCCTGGAATGCATTGAGGATAACTTCTTAAGACAGGTAATAGATGGCCCTACCAGAGGGGATGCGATACTGGACCTATTGGTCACCAACGCAAGCGAGCTAGTTCGTGTCAAGACTGGAGGCAGCGTTGTCTGCAGTGATCATGCATAGGTGGAGTTCACAGACCTGAGGGATAAGTGTCAGGTGAGGAGTAAAGTCAGGGCCCTGAATTTTAGAAAAGAAACTTCCAGCCCTTCAAGGAGCTAATGAATAGGACNTCAGGGACAAGGAAGCAGAACAGAGCTGGCAGATCTTTAACGGTGCTTTTATTAGAGCACAAAAGCTCTCAATCCCCAGGTGCAAGAAATTTGGAAAGGAAAGCAAAAGACGAGCATGGCTGAGTTGAGACCTGCTGTTCAAACTAAAGCGCAAGAAAGAGATGCACAGGCAGTGGAAGCAGGGACAGGTATTCTGGGAAGAGTATGGGGCCACTGCCCAGTTGTGCAGGTATGGGGTCAGGAAGGCCA
>VZSZ01002987.1:106913-128302 GCA_013398815.1 Ibidorhyncha struthersii | reverse complement strand
AAGGGCTTCTACAGGTATGTCAGCCAGAAAAGGAAGGTCGAAGAAAGTGTACTCCTCCCTGCCCCCACCACCACCACCACCTGCCCCCGATGAGAAGACTGGCAAACTGGTAACAATGGACGAGGAGAAAGTTGAGGTACTCAACAAATTTTGCATCAGTCTTCACTGGCAACCTCTTTCCCCACACTCCTCGAGTGGATGGACTGCAAAGCAGGAACTGGGGGAGCAAAGTCCCTCCAACTGTAGAACATCAGGTTCATGACCACCTGAGGAACCTGAACATACATAAGTCTATGGGACCTCACAAGTTGCATCCCAGAGTCCTGAGGGAATTGGCTGATGTAGTTGTCAAGCCACTCTCCATGATATTTGAAAAGTCATGGCAGTCAAGTGAAGTCACTGGTCACTGGAAAAAGGGAAACATTGTATCCATTTTTAAAAGGGGTAGACAGGAGGACCCTGGGAACTACCAACCTGTCAGCCTCACCTCTCTCCCTGGGAAGATCATGGTACACATCCTCCTAGAAGCTATGCTAAGGCACGTGGAGGACAGGAAGGTGATTCAAGACAGCCAACATGGCTTCATCAATGCTCAGTCTTGCCTGAACAACCTAAAGACCTTCTCTGGTGGAGTGACTACATTAGTGGACAAGGGAAGAGCCATGGATGTCATCTATCTGGACTTCTGTAAGGCCTTTGACACAGTCCTGCATAACGTCCTTCTCTCTAAAATGGAGAGATATGGATTTGATGGGTGGACTGTTCAGTCGGTAACAAACCGGCTGGATCGTCACATCCAAAGGGTAGTGGTCAATGGCTCAATGGCTAGATGGAGATCAGTGAGAAGCAGTGTCCCTCAGAGGCCCATATTGGGACCAGTACTGTTTACTATCTTCGTAACAGATGGTGGGATCAAAGCACCTTGCAGACAATTTGCAGACAACACTAAACTGAGTGGTGTGATTGACATGCCTGAGGGACCGGATGCCATCCAGAGGGAACTGGACAGGTTCAAGAGGTGGGCTCATGCACACCTCATGACAGTCAACAAGGTCAAGTGCAAGGTCCTGCACATGGGTCAGGCCAGTGACAAGCACAAATACAGGCTGGCAGGGAATGGATTGAGAGCAGCCCTGAGGAGAAGGACTTCAGGGTGTTGGTGGATGAGAAAGTCAACATAACTCAACACAACCCAGCAATGTGCACTTGCAGCCCAGAAAGTTAACTGCATTCTGGGTTGCACCAAAAGAAGTGTGACCAGCAAGTTATGGGAGGTGATTCTGCCCATCTATTCTGCTCTCATAAGACCCCAGCTGGAGTATTGCCTTCAGCTCTGGAGCCCTCAGCACAGGAAAGACATGGACCTACTGGAGTGAGTCCAGAATAGGGCCACAAAGATGATCAGATGGCTGGAACACCTCTCCTATGAGGACAGGCTGAGAGATTTGTAGTTCTTCAGCCTGGAAAAGAGAAGGCTACAGGGACACCTTACTGTGACTTTTCAGTACTTAAAGAGCACCTGTCCATGTCACTGGCAGAGATATTAAATACCACTGGTCCCAGTACTGACCTGTGAGGAACGCCACTCATCACAGGTTGCCACTTGTACATCGAGACTTTGACTACAAGTTTTTGAGTGCGACCATACAGCTAATTCCCTATCCACCAAGTGGTCCATCCATCAAATCCATATCTCTCCAATTTAGAGACGACGACATCATTGGAAAAGTGTCAAATGCCTTGCACAAGTCCAGGTAGATGATGACAGTTGGTCTTCCCTTATCCACCAATGCTGTCACACCATCATAGACGTCCACCAATTTTTTCAGGCACGATTTGCCCTTAGGGAAGCCATGTTGGCTGTCAGCAATCGCCTCCTTATTTTCCATATGCCTTAGCAGAGTTTCCAGGAGGATCTGCTCCATGATCTTACCAGGCACAGAGGTGAGACTGACCAGCGCCTATAGTTCCCCACATCTTCTTTTTTACCCTTTTTAAAAATGGGGGTTATGTTTCCCCTTTTCCAGTTAACAGGAACTTCACTGGACTGCCATGTCTTCTCAGATATTATGGATAGTGGCTTGGCAACTTCACTTGCCATTTCCCTCAGGACCCATGGATGAATCTCATCAAGTCTCATGCACTTCTGCATCTTCAGGTTCCTCAGATGGTCTCAAACCTGGTCTTCTCCTACAGTGGGCGGTTCCTTGTTCTCCTGGTTCCTGCCTTTGCCTTCTGCGATTCAGGTGGTGTGGATAGATGCCTTGATGTGAAGACCAAGGCAAAAAAGTCATTGAGTACCTCAGCTTTGTCCATGTCCCAGGTGACCAGGGCTCCCATTTCCTTCTGGAGAGGACCCACATTTTACCTAGTCTTCCTTTTGTCATCGACACACTCATAGAAGCTTTCCTTGGTGTCCTTGGTGTCCCTAGCCAGATTTAACTCTATCTGGTCTTTAGCTTTCCTAACCTGATCCCTGGCTAATTGGACAATTCTCTGTATTCTTCCTGGGATACCTGTCCTTGCTTCCACCCTCAGTAGGCTTCCTTTTTCTGTTTGTGTTTCTCCCAGTGCTCCTTGTTCATCCATGCAAGCCTCCTGGCATTTTTGCCTGAATTCCTCTTTGTTGGGATGCATCACTCCTGAGCTTGGAGGAGGTGATCCTTGAATATTGACCAGCTTTCTTGTCGCCCTTTTCCCCTAGGTCCTTATCTCATGGTACTGTGCTGAGCAAATCCCCAAAGAGGCCATATAAAATGAAGGAAGGGAAAATAATTTGCGGTCATTCTGCACTATAAAAACAAAACTAATGGACTCAGAAAAAAAAGGGACTGCCAACCGCATCTGAAACTTTAAAGGGAGGCAAGAGCTCCAGAATCCAGTTTCTGCTCCAAGGATATTTAGGTTCTGGGGGTTCATTGCGGAAGTTTTATTTTTTTAATACTCTATGTGTCAAACTGGAATAAAACAAAATAGGGAAAAAATCAACAACAACAAAAACCCACCATGAACAACAACAAATAAACCTCACAGCCAAAACCAAGAAGCAAAGGTAATGGAAAGAGTGTAACAAAAAACTGTACACCTACATAGTTGGTAATGACTAAGATCACTGGTGAAAGGGTGAAAGAGATAGAAGAAAGTTGGCAGGGACTGACCAAGAAAAGGACAGTTGTGAACACATTAATTTTAATCCACAGTAACACAGCAACTGTTTCAGATGAAGGAAGACTAAGACCATGGAAACAAACCAAGGAACAAAAGTAAGTTTCCTAAAAACACAGACTGTAGAAGAAGTAAGATGGAAAACGTAAAACATATCTCAAAAAGGAGACTAAGAAAATAATCCTCAGTACCCTAATTGTATGCGTCTTAAACATATATACAATTATTTTATTAAAACACAGAAAAATACTGATATAGGGCTAAAAGTACTGTGGAAACAGAAAAGATATGTAGGTCACCTTTCTGTTCTGGAGGAGAGAATAAGTATTTTCATAATATCTGCTTCGATTTTACTAAGTCTTCCCCTGACTTCCTTTCATACCTGTGATACAATATGAGATCTGAAGAGAGAGTATAAATACTTATTTCAAACACAGGGAGAGAAGGAAAAGATGGATGAGGATATAGGAAATATTAATAGAATCTGGTTTTATAACCTAAAAATGTGGTCAAGTGACTTTAAGTTCATCTGCTAAAATATGATTCATAGTTCCTTTTTTGCTATTTAGAATTATGACACCAACATCTCCACAATTTCTGAGAAGCAGTTTACGCATTTACACTCTAATGTTTATGGGTCAATAAAAATGAAAGGGATTTTCATCAGTATTACTTTCACTTTATTTGATTGAATTACTTCAGCAGCACCTTACAATTTTACAACTTAACAGGCCAAGCAATACAATATGATACAGCAAGTGACACCACGGCGTAGTTTCATTTGCAGTTGCAGGTTTGAATGAGCTCCTTCTGCATAATTTTTTAGTTTTTCCTATCAATAAAATAAAAAATGTAAAAAGAATGACTAATCAAGGACATTTATCATATTTGAAAGGTCTTTAGGATTTTTTAAATTATATTAGAAAATTCTTTACAATGACCAGCTTATACAAAGAAATGTGGACAACACCAGCCTGCTCCAAGATGTTGTGGGTGCCAGCACTGTTTTCTTATTCTTGACTCTGTTCATTTGTAAAGTTGTTTACTTTGTTCGTTCTGCAACTTTGAGAACAGCAAACAATTCCCCTAAGTCCAAAAGTCAAGCCATAAAATGCAAGCTGGCCAGCCAGATGATAACAACTTAAATTTGTACAGTTTCTAACATAGTATAAATTTGTATAGTTCCTAACATCCCTAACATAGTCAGTACACTATTGTGTCATTTACATGTCGTATTCCTATAGGCTTCAAAGGAGTTATAAACAGAAAAGTCACCCTATACAAATGTCCACTGTGGTTGTACAAGGCCTTCCCACTCATTCCCATTCTCCCTACTTGATCCCTTATCATCAGCAAAATATTTGTTAAATTCCATTCCAGATTCTGCACTTTGGAAACGATGATGGGGGGGAAAGAGAGGGGTGTGAAGAAAGAAATACGTAGCTGTAAGGGGTCATTTTATGCTTGGGTGATGAATAAAGATTGGAGGGGAGTGGATTGGTTACTACTGAGTCACTTAATTTCATGTTTAGTATATACTGACAGTATTCATGCAGAGCAATGAGGTATAAAATTACCAAAGTTATGCCACAATTAGCTTTTCCTACTGCTGGTCTGCTTGATATTTAAGAAAGTGTATTTTCTTTTTCCAGTTTTATTCAAACCCACAGATTCATACAACACAGAAATTTATCACACCATCTAGTCCTTCACTCTTCCAAGGTGAAATTGTTTCCTACTGTATATTTACCAATGAACCATCCCAATGGACGTATAGTTTAGTCTCATTTTAAATATCCTGAGGGAAGTTATTCCATGGCCTAATAGATCTCACTGTCAAGAAGCTTTTACATGAAATTCAGCTTGAGTTTTGCCTTTCTTAATCTCATCCCATTACTCAAGAGTGATGCACCCTAAACTAATGTAAATATTTCTTCTCTTACCCAGCAGTTAAACCCCTCCAGGAGTTGTGGGCTGTCATCATGTTTCTTTATTAGTTATTACTCACACACACTATAGAGGTAGCCTCGAAGTCTGACATTTTATCATAGTAGAAGATATTAAAAGTACTACCCAAGGTTCCATTCCAACTGCAGACAGTAACTGCTGTTATTCATACTGGTAATAAGTGGTGCAAGTGTATACGTCCAGTTTTCATCTCTTACTGAAGATACAATCCTGCAGAATACATTCCTTCAATTTTCTTTTCATATTTTATTATTGTTACATTTTTTCCATGCTTTTATTTTATTAGACACAGTGAAACTCAAGCTAAAAAGCCAAATGGCACAGTTATTGCTTCAAAGATATACAATAAAAAGATAAGTGACATATGAAAGAAATTTAAGACTGAAAGATTGTTTATTGTACAATTTATGTCCTAAAGTCATGTAATATAAACCAACAAATAACTCCCAGTTTCATCTCTTAACATATTAACTCCTTCTTAGTTTCATGAATGAAGTGGAAATTAAACAGTTGGGCAAGAATAGCGGCATAGTAGGTCAGGAAAGAATTGCTGTGTGGTTAGGAATGACTCTAGAACTGGTGAACATGGCCAGTAATACTGATCTTGGCTTTTGCAGTGTGGACCAGGTGTTAAGACACCTAAGGCAGAGTTAGGACTGGCTTTGGAGGCAAGGAGGAGATTACTGACTTTAAGGGGATAAAAATGCAGAAGAGACTGGAAAGGGTGACAGGCTCAGGAAATGGAGTCTCATTTTTCTTACACATTTAAGGAAGGTTTACACTTGGGAGTATCAAAGGAGGGGTATTGTCAGTAATAAGATAGGTGTTGATTAGGTCTGATATAAAGCGTTTTTGCTAAAATAAAAGTTTGTGCAGGACAAACTCTGATTCAGAAAAAGAACAACCCCACTGAGGGTGACAAAGCAATCTTTGAAAAGGTGAACCAGCGTCCATGAAAGCGACTTCCTTAAGTATTAGTTGACAATACATATAAAAAATAGACGAAATTTTTCTCTCTTCTACTAAAGAAAGTGATGACCTGGTTTTGCCTAAGCGGCACAAATCTTCGATTACCTTTCTCTCTGCAATAAGACTTTACAGACTCATATCTAGTTCCAGTACATACCTCTTTTCCAATATTACTGTTATATGCCTTCAAAACAACTGCTTCCCTTTCCTATGTGTACTTTTAGATTAATTTCCCCAGGAGCCTTAAAAAATTTCTTTTTGCTGAGCTAAATCTCTTTCACTGCACGTTTCTAATCATTCTGTAGCATTAACTTTCCAATGGGTACTGGTAAGTTTCTCTAATCTAACATAATTTGTGATTGTCATTAAGATGCTGTTTACTCTCTCTTTGAGATCATAAATCAAAATATTTGAGATGACTAAATGTTACATCATTCCAATAAGCTCCTCTTAAGTTGTGGCGATTTATTAAGGTTGGTTTTGTTTTTGTTTACAGCTTTTTAGTATGCCTATAGTCTACACCAGCTTCAATTTGATTCACAACAGATATATATAAACATTTGTTATGGGTATGCATGGGTGTGCACTGTTGGGTTTATTTGTGGGTTTTATGTTTTCCTCCTCTGTTCTTGTGGGGGTTTTTGTGTGAGTTTTTTTGTCTGTTTGTTTGGTTGGTTTGTTTTTAAAAAACAAAACAAAACTGATGACTGTTTTGGGCACAAGAGCCTTCAGTTCCCTTTGTTCATTTTAAATTGTTGCAAGAGTGCAAAGTGGCATCTCAGATTAAAAGAAATATTTCATTTACTCAACATGGAGCAGATTGTGACTAATATACTTGTAGCTTCTGCTGTAAGAAGAAAATGTACATTAGAACAAAAGATGTAGATGGGATTTTAGACCATATGGTGTTGCTGTGCTCATTCCTTTTCTCATTGACTTCCTGCATGCTTCAATCCTCTTTTAATTTATCAGAAAGCAGCACTGATATCTTTAGCTTAAAACTGAAGGAATAGACTTTATGTGAACTCTTTGGCCTAAATCTTAGGAGAAATTGGTTTCTCTGCTCTGTCTATAGTTGAGCTGGACTGAGGATATACTTCCTACCCAGAATGCTAGTGACACTGCAAATCATCGTTATCTGTACCCAAACTCAGCACTACTTACGTGATGGAAATGAACTAAAAAGAGACAGAGAGGTCTTCAATGCCTTTTTTTTCTGGAAAATGATGCAAAGTTCAAGAGTAAAGCTGGGTGAATTCTCATAAAACCATTCCTTCTTTTCTGCAGTAGAAATCTGCCCACAATTGGGTTCAGAACTAGACCTTACAGGCAGCTCCTTGTTAGGATTTATTCACCGACAGTTATTCTTTTGCAGCTACACTTAAAACCACCAGTTCTGATGGGTGAAAGGAAATGAAGAAAAAAGAAAATACTTGTGACATGTTCAAATTCTCCTTTGTTACTTGAGCAGTGGTGCAAAATTTAACCTACAGTGATCTCAAAAGAGTATGAAACCTGCACAGAGACACAATACATCTAGTGTTTCTGTGTACCAACCCTTTTCCAGCCTTGTAGCTTTTTTTGAGACCTCCTCTCATCTCCCTTTAATTTCTAACTAAAAAATAATAATTCAAGGGGAGAAGCACAAAAAATAGTATTAAGCTGAGTCATACTGTCCCTATAGTCTACAGGTTTTCAAATACATCTCCTTTTAATGGACGGCTATTCAGAACGCACAGTTTTTCACTGCAAAGTAAAAGCAACTTCTTCAGTGAGACAATATAATATTTCTGTTCTGTCCTTAGTATGTATTGTGGTGTGGTGTCTCTCTGTGACTGATCTCCAGTTATAGCTTGCCTGCCAGTGAAAAAAAAGCACTTCTGAAATGAAAGGAAACAGCCTTTGTGCTCAAAACAGAGTACACTGTAAGACTGCCTGAAGCCTTTCCTGGTCCTGGCCATCTACACAGGCTGATTCACTGTTAAAGCAATCTATTTCCAGTCTAAACTACAAAACCTAGTAATGCATTTTTGCAAATATTTTGATGATTTTTTTAGTCTCAGAAATACAAAGAACAATTTGAAGCATCTATACATGAGATCTGAAGTAAATTGTTATTTATTGTGTACAAACTGGATTTTCAAGAGTTAGAGAGATTGTTGTCAACAACAGGAAGCTCTGAAAAAAAACATGAAATGAGACCCAACTAACTTGATGTGACGTATATAGTACAGGTGAAGTATGATTATTTACATGGAGTTTGACTTTTGTGCACCTAGAAAACTCTGAAAATAAGGAATTTTTACCACGAACTGCAATTTAAACAGGGAAACTGCGCTCCTTCAATGGGATAACCCGAACTACACAGTTAAAGCATAGGACCCCTCGCAATCATCTATAATGTCACTCAATAATAGGTCACTTCAGAAAGTGGTATGTTAACTAATAGACTGTAACAGTCTTAAATGAGTCCTTATCAACTCTATTTTAAATCTTCCTTAGTTCAGAGTTTATGGGCTTGGCAGATCACCATTACTATTTCTTTTTTCTAACCTTCAATATCAAAGTTCAGATGTTATTGCCTCAAGAAATAATCATAATTTTTTCATTCTAACCTAGGAGTCTATCTGCCACCTAATAAGCAGCCAATCAATCTCACAAAATCAGAAGCTAAAGAAAATGTCTGTGCATTTGTAATAATGGCATAGTAACAGTAATAACAGGATATAAAAATGCTTTCACTAAGACAGCAATAACGATCTCTTAGAGTAAATGCCCACAAAGAGTTCAGCAGGGCATTACAATAAATAATGTTTGGAAAACAATCATTAATAACAAGTGAATACTACATAAAATATAGAATTAATTTCCTACCAAATGTTATTATTGACTGAGAACACTAGATAAAACCAAAATGTTTGCTCCACAATTCAGATTAATAGACAAGGAAAAACCCTTCATCCCATGGGGGAAATTCTGCAGTATAATTTAGGCAACATAACATTTATTATGTACATAGGTGTACTTGTCTTTTCTGACTACAAATACATGTGTAGTTGTATGTATATTTATCTACACCTAATGTATTTATCTACACCTAATGTAAATTTTGTATCTGTTTCTTAATCATGTTGACAATTTTCCAGTTGATATCAAGCCAAATTCATTTGATCCTTACTCTTTCTGGCTCTCTAGCTATTAATCATTATTTCCATTTACCCCTTATTTCACTAAACACTAAGCCTTTTTTCAAACCACTGTCCAATTTTGCCATAGCTGTACCATTTATGTTCTCCTCTTGCACCTTTTACGTTCCAAAGACTAGCTCTTGCTTCTTCCTGTTTACATGAACGAAACCCACTGACCCTTCAACTCCAAACAGCCATCCTCTGTCCTGTTTTCATCTATTGGGCTTTTCATGAAAGATCTCTGCCATTTCCTTCTGTTTTCTACCATAGAGATATTCTCCTGCAGCTACGTCCTATATGCTGGCCCTAGCTACGGACTCCCTGACTACTGACATTTCATTTGTCCTTTTTATCCTGTTACCATTTATCCATGAACAGACGCAGCCATATTTACACTTTTGGTTTGCTATCACAATACTTAGAACAATAGACAAAGCAATCACTGTAATGCGACCACTCCTTCTTCTTAATTGTCAATGGACAATAAGGGTTTTCCAGTTCACTTTGTCATAAAATAGGCAACTTAGGGTAGGTGAGATGTGTTACCTTTTAGAATGACCTTACTATAAATAAGCTTGGATAATTAGCTGGCCAAACATCTATAATGTGTAGACAGATGAATTATTTGCAGTGAATTCCCTCTTAATAAATACAGTGATTCATCATAGAGTAGTTTGGTTTAGGAAGGATCATCCAGTCCAACCTCCCTGTTATGGGTAGGTACATTTTTCACTAAATCAGGCTTTGCTAGTAGAATTTCCCTTGTGAAAATTTAATATTCCTTGACAGTATACTGCATTTAATATTTTTATAGCCCAG
Organism: Ibidorhyncha struthersii; assembly: GCA_013398815.1. Classification (NCBI taxonomy): domain Eukaryota; kingdom Metazoa; phylum Chordata; class Aves; order Charadriiformes; family Charadriidae; genus Ibidorhyncha; species Ibidorhyncha struthersii. Next base: position 118,193 of record VZSZ01002987.1, on the reverse strand, counting down.
CTTTTCTACTGAACACAGAAGATTTAACTTTGTTGTCTTTAACCTATTCTTGATGCTTAGAAGCTGACAGTGAAAACTGATTATTGTCCAAGAAATACTGAGTCACTCTGTTGTGTAGTGTGTGTATGGACCCTTAGGTAACAAGGCAGGAAGCAATCATTTCCATCATGCTGTTCTAGGATCCATTCTTGCACTCTCCAAAAAGTTGCTGAAACTGAAAGTACTACCATGTATAATGATTTCTGCAGTGCAAAGTATCATGCTAGTTAGCCCACATTATAATTACAGTCACACAGATTTAAACTATAATTATAAATTTAGAAATTAAGAAAGGGTATTTCTTTTAAAACCTTATTTTTGATTGATTAACAATATTATGTCAATTTAGCCAAATACATCTTTTACATAAACACTGAAAGCTTCAAAAATAGATATGCAGAACTTCAGTCAGAGTAATATGTACCCATAAGTTCACTTCGGAACATAAATTTTTATGTATTGAAGTGAAGATTAATTTCACATTAAGTTTTTCATTGGCGTATAAGAAAACTCATTGTATCCTGGAACACGAACTTAGATAGACATGAAGTCACATTGCCAGGAACCACAATTAACTTCTCAGCACTCTCATCTGAGTCTTACTACTCTACCAAGAGCACAAAAACAAGGGGATTTTGCTTCAGTCTGTGCCAGCTGCTGATGTCACAGAGATGTGTGAGATACTGTGCAATTTCTGTTCTCTCCAGCAGTGAGAGTATAAATATGACTGTAATTTGTCAGACCAGCACAGGAGCCTGCCTTTAGCATTCCTTTCGAGAGAATGCCTGGGGAAAGGTAAAAGCAGGACAAGCATATGCATTACTTTCTCCTGGTACTCCTGAGCCAAAAGTAGCTTTTATCTACATGGCAACCCTGAGTGGATGTGTTCTCCATGAATCTCTCCAGTTTCCCCTAAATTCATTTCAACTTCTGGCATCTCCAATTTTCTTTGGCAGGGAGTTCCACAGTTGCAGCACCCTCTGCACACAACAGTACCTTCTAGCATTTATGTGTGTTGTTTGGTACCATTTAATTCTTCTACTGCAAGAGATAGTGTGGGTCTCTTAACCTGAAGCTCATGCTGGTCTGTAACTGGAATATGGATTTAGATTATTAAGGGAATATGGTCATGTTTGAATTTAAAGCACATTTTATGTTGTCAGTCATACCACAACACTGGAAGAAAGATGCATCTTACATTTCTACAAAAGTGAAATATCTCACAGAAATGAAATGACCAGATCATATTGAAACACCATGTTTTCAGTGCTTCATTTTTGAAAACCATTTCCTTTTGATTTGTTGCAGGGTGAAACTAAAGTGTAAAATTTGTATTCCCATATATCAGAAACTGTTCAACATACAAGGCAGCTTAAGGGAAACTCTCACGAGAGCAATATTAATCAAATGGAAGTACTGCTGCACTAAGACAGGATGCTCTTCAAATCAAGGAAATAGGCAAGCAGGCAAGAAAAAAAATGTTTTAGATTATTCCCATTAATTTCAATGAGAACAAAAGAGAATAGTAAAAATGCTCATCAGATGTAATTATTGGTCTTGATCTCTAAAACTGTGTTTAGGAAGTAGAGGCAGCTGACTGTCATTTTGGTGTATAATCCATGTTCTCTGGTGTTACCAGTAGCTAGAGGGCAGCACACAGAGTATTTTAATTCCAGACCACCTCTCCTGTGAACATAAACATGAAAATGAAATTCCACAGCTATATGAATCTTTGACATGTCTCAGCAAACGGCTCCAGTATAATCCACCTAGTCAGTAGACCGCAGTGCTTACTGTTTTCCTTCAAAGGCTTTACTGTTTACACCAGTTCTGTCCATTCCAAATAATTGGATCTAAGTTTTTTTTTACCGAAATAAGTTAATCTGATTCTGAAAATAACAGAACCCAAATAAAATATGCCTGTTTACGAGGCTTACCTTGTTACCTTGATCTGGTTTTGCAGTCCAGGGCAGACTCTTCAGTACTTAAAAAAATAAACTGGAATAGTATTACATAGAGAGGTACAGTTTACATACGTAATAACATTGTATGCATATATATACACTCTCCAAAGATAACTTTAATAGTATAAATATATGAATATGCATTCTTATAAAAAATAAATAATGCCAACCCTGACTATTCTGTGATTCTGTGATTCTGTATATAAAGAACAAATCAATATATAATTCAGCAGTTTGGTTTGGATGATAGACTGTCAAAATTGTATGCAATATATTGTCCATGAACAAAATGTGACTAATAACATAAACACAAAATAGATTTCATGGGTTTTTATGCTTGGAACAGATTTCTTTCTACTTTCATACGAAAAAACAAAACAGTGAAATATTACCCCTAGTTATATATGTCTAGGCTATATACTGAATTGTACTGACTGAAATTTCTTGTCTTTATCTTCTTCCATTAATTTCAGACATTCCAATATTCACTCCTGACTTACAGTGATAATGATGAATGAACAATTTTGTTGTTTCATGCTGAGTTAGTTGGTTATTTTGATTACTTCTTATGTGAAATGTGCATGTGTATACTAAAACACTATGATGTACAACATACTAAGAATCTACAAATGTTTACATTGTGAACATGTAAAAAATAATTGATATAATGTTCTCTAATTCAAAGCTACTCAGAGCATTTTAAGTCTTTGAGACTTAAGAGACAGAGAGAAATTTTTTCCAAAATTCAGATGTGATTTTTCTCTTGCAAAACAATGAATCAATAAAATCTCTGCTGATTGTGCCACCAAGGTTATAATCAGTGTGAAATGAAATCAACATTGTAGTCTAGCCAAATGAGGGTTTTGGCATACCGTCAGAGAACAGGTTGTGCGAAACCAGGGGTGTCTTTTTTCCCCTATCATTAAATAGGCCTTTAGCAAACAATACTGTCAGTCCTAAACTTTTCCCCTAACTAGTTCACTTAAAAATATTATGGTTTTGGTTTAGAAATGTAGATGGAGAAGTGTGGAGCAGCTATTAAAAGCAGTTCTTAATTAGAAAATATTAGGGTATGTAATTTCAAAACAGCAATTTTAAGCCCAGACATATGCTGCCACCACAGGAGCCATCCCAGTGTTTGTAACACATGAAGAAAATTCACTGTTTAGCATCTTAAAGGTTTCATTTTTCATCTCCAATAAAAACTATGACATAAGGCCCAAAACTTGTTCAGTGTTGCTTTTCTGTGCAATGCTAAGGGCGGGGGTTTTGCCTCTGTCTTTCTAAGATGTATAGTTGACATACAAATATATTTTGAACTAAACTATTTGCATGTTTCAGAACAGCAGGAGTACCAGCCTTTTATATTTGGGTTGTAGCCATTTGTGGTTCACCTTTGTAACTACATGATGACACTGATATGGTTGCTTTAATTAACCTGCTTGGATTTGTTTCCATTTCTTTCAGTTATCTCTTTCCCACCCCCGTTTTTCCAATATTTTTCATGGTCTTTTTTTTATTAGTTGATTTTTTGTCCCCTGAAGAGCTTTATTTCCATTTTTTTTATAATTTTTAGTTCATCTTTCTCATAGCTCTGTAATGTCTTATACTGTCCTTTTTTTCTTTCTTTCTTTCTTTCTTTTTCTGTGTAATAGACTCTACTTTTCATCTTTTCTCCTTCATTTCTGACATTTTTTGGTGGACTTCTTCCCTTTACTCTCTTTCTATTTACCTGCTAGTTCCTCCCACTGATAATAAATCTTTTGCTCACATTCCTATGCTTTCTGCTTTTTTAGCTGACTTACACGGAGGACATCAGCCAGAAAAAAAATCTTTTAGTATGGAGTCTGGCAGCAAAGAATTCTGGTTGAAGCATAATGATATTTTGCCCAGCTGTGCCCTCTCTTCTTTTTGTATCCCTGGGGAATCCTGGACGGACAAGAAGGATGCCATGAAGTCACTGTTCCTCATTTTCCCTGTAATTCTCAATTGATGTTAAAACTGTATTTTTGTTGGAGTACAATTGGTTAAACACTTCTCAGAAACTAGTACATCTGTTTGGGAGAAGCTCTGCTCTTATTTCATCCTGTGCTTAATGAAGTTCTGACAGCCACACTCTCTTCTTCATCCAAAGTTTTACACAAGGAAAGATCAACAAAACTCAACCAGAAGGGAATAAGTAAGAGGAGTCCTCAGGCCTGGCAGTATGTGCTCTTTCTGAGATTCTTTTCTTCAACTTCATGAATATTGATACTGTGCAATTATTCTTTCTGTTAAAGTGAAGCATAAAAATGCTGTGTTACATTTTCTTACTTGCATTAACACAGATTTCCTCAGAAGCTGTTTGTATTATAATTTGATACAAAGACATACAATTTACTATATCACTGGAGAAAAGAAAGAAATGTCTTGTTTTGGAAGTGTTTCTAAACAGAACAAAACACACACAAATCTTTTGATCCATGTGTTGACATTGTAAGGTTGAAAATGCAGACTGTGAGAGAACCTGTAATTAGTGGAAATTATAAAGCTATAAAATAAAACAAACAAGCAAAAAAATATATTAAACCTAAAAAACTCATGGATTGAAACATCTTACTTTCTGAAAGACAATCTCTCATTCCTTCAATCTTCCATAACCCTGAATGAATAGAGTTCATTTTTCCTGTGATCATCATATTCCTTTCTCATCCTTAAAATCTATAAGAATTTAAAAGTAATCCAAGACATAGTTCTAAAGTTAGTTAAAAAACTCCACAAACCTGGTGTGTTATGAAACATTTCAATTTCACTTACCGAAGCTTGTTCAGCTCCCTTCTTTAGCACACCTTAAATCTGTCACCATTTGCTGTTATCACCACAATATATCCTGTGCCTTCTAAAACATTATCACCACCTGTCAAAGCTGGCATGAAATAGCTTGCAAGGGTTTTATGTTGATTTTAAGGAATTAGAAGCATTGGCCACGTTATTTATTCAGAGCCTATATCTGCAGCAAAATACACATTTTCTAGCAGCTCCGGGATGCTTCCTGAGTAGTTTTGAGGATGGGCAGCTAGGATACTACAGTGTCATCAGGATTAAAGTTGTCTATGCTATCCGTCACAAAGAACCTTAGTTAACTAAGCCTACTGTGGAGTACGTTAAATTCATTCAATTAAGACAGACTGAATCACTGTGATTACTGGTAATGGCAAGTCTAGTTCAATAAGACTATATTTGCCACCTTCTAATTTCTTTGAAATATAAAATCTGTGATTTACCTGGAATTTTGTTTTGCCAGTGACAAATCTGAATGTCTGTCTTTTCCGTCTTTGAATATGGGGAGGAAAGATCAAAATTTTTCATTGCCTAAGATGCCAGAAGTAAACTTCTTCAATGGGTAAGTTATTACAAAGTATTACAATTTCATTGCAGTTGCACTGCGTTGCAGTTTCTCAGTATTTGACCACTGCAGGGTCAAATAAGACAGTAATTCACTATAGAGCCTGAGGATTACATGACCACATTACAGACAATTATCTTCATCACAGATGCACCACAGAGTTGTCACTTTGAGGATGCCAACAGAAAAGATGAGGTTTGGACAAGTCCAGAACTGAATGGTTTTCATCTGAAGTGGTTATTCCTCCATGTCAGTTTTACAGGTTTTTTTTCTTCTTAATTTACAACTCATGCTATATTTGCTAATATCATTTTCAAAGCAAGAACCAAGGGAATGCAATAAAGAAGAATAGCTACATTCTAATTTTTACAAGCTATCTGTGTAAGGAATCTTACAATGTTACTGTCTGATACATAGTTAGCAGTCCAAAAGACACATGTAGTCTCCAAAAAACACCCCAAAAATATTCACGGTAATTAGCAATGTAAAACAATTTACACCAAACATGGCTACTTGGTGCATTCTGCTGTTTCTGATTAAATTTCTTCTTTAGCCACAGTTTTCTTTTGTTGTGGTTGACTTCCACAAATCAGACAAACCCACTTTCTCTTTATGGTATCAATAGTTTCAGTCACCTTAGCAAACAGCTCCAGCATGGAGGGTCACCAGATGTTGCTCCTTGTTCTATTCCACCGCAGTGCACCCATGTAATCAGGAACCATCAATTCTGTTGATTTTATCAGATAATTTGTGTTGCTCTTGTACTAAGACTTTATTTGCTTGCAACTAATTGAAGAAAGAGACGGCACCTCACAGCTGATTCTTACTGTAGTAGAGAGAAGTAACTTCCCTGTTCACAGGACAGGTAGGGGAATTACCTTCTGCCTCTGTTCACTCTCTTCAAACACAAGAGGAAGTGCAGTGCTGACAACAGCCGCCGCTGCTGCTGATGCATTTGCTGCCACAGTTGCTCTGACCCCTACTACTCCTTCACCTACATGTATTGCCTGAACTGAAAACTTGTTAAAACCAGTGAAGACTTTGTATATCAGCTACCAAAGACTTTGAAGTATATGCTATTTCTGCAGTAACAGCAGCAAGATATCTCTATTTTTCCCCTCTGGTTTACAGTACTTGACAGAATATTTTGAGTTATTTTCTTTCTTGCTAAATATACCAATTTTTACCATCCTTATTTTGTTTCATTACAACTGTTTCTTTTCTATCCCTGAATTTCATGTTTCAGGGAAACTAATGCCCTTTTTCATGCTTCCACCTCCAAACAAAATTATATAAGTGCTCATAATAGCGCTTATATTTTCCTCTAAAGGCCAAAACCACAGAAGAAACTGAACAGTCTTTTTAATTAATAATGGTCTTCTGCAGTGTTTTTCCACCTCAGTATTTTTCCAGAGACCTTTGTTTATTTAAAGTATGTCAGAGTAATGTTAATTATTCAGATGCTTTTCTGTCCAATCTCTGTTACATCTGCTAGCCTTCTTCCACTGTTTTAATGTAACCAAAACCTATCTATATGATTCAAAAAACGGTTATTTAAAATACTGGTGGGTCACCCGGTGACTATAGAAGAGTACCTCACAGACTAGCTGATATCCTGCCCATAACTTAAGCATTTCTTATTTGTAAGCTCAGCATGATCCCACCAACATTCTCCCATGTTGATCTGGGGTGACCATGGTTCTCGTTCAGTGTTCGCTTTTATTAATTCTTTAAAGGATTGCCCATTAGCTAAACTGATGAACTGGTTTATGGTGAGCTGCCCTCAGTCCTGCCCTGCGATAAGTACAGCATATCTATATAGAACAATGAAAAGATGTTTTTGTCAAAGAATTCCCTTTTGGGTATTGCAAAAACTAGTTTTCCGCATTGTCAAAGAATGAGAAAGGAGCTGTTTTCTTAAAAGTATCCTAAAATATAAATTTCACCTCTCTCCTGTACATCTCATACATCCCAAAATTCTCTGTCTCCTTTCCTCCAATGAAGGACATCATAACAGTTGCAGGAACCTTCACTTCAGATTTGCAGCTCTTTCACATGGTAATTTCTCACACTGTAAGTTTATATTCATCGTTTCTCAAAACCATATGAGTTTTTGCTCTGTTTTGAATGCCACTGTCAGAGACATCAATCAAAAATGATAGCATCGATCATGCAGCTGTAAAGCAGTTGGATGGCATCTGCCGTAATGCCTTATGATGCTACAGTAATGTACCAGAATTTTGATGAATAAGGATGCTGGTTTGCTCAATAGCAATTAATCATGACATCTCTTAATGCATCATGTTTTTAAAGGCATAATATAAAGCTAATAAATAGGCTAGCTTCTATTCTTCATTCAGCTGAAGTCAATGAAGATATTCTGAATGCAAAATGCCATAAGGGAGAAGATAAATCAGATTATTCCAAATCTGTTTTACAAACGCAATGGATTTCATTAGGATATTTTATTTTTAACATACTGCTATTAACCATACCAATACCGGTATTAACCCCCAGAAGCAGGTTTTTAACTTTTTTTTTTTTTTTAACTAAACTTGCCTCTGAGAACAGAATTTCTCCCAGTAGATGTAAAAGTACGACGTATTTGTTTCTATATTTAGAAAGATACAGGCAAAGATCGAGGCCCCATCCTAGCATAAACTTACTGGCTCACTTATATCAGTCAAATAGGTCCTATATTTCACTAAGCATATTATGAACTTATGAAATTTATTGTCACAAAGTATAATTAAGGCCCAGGATTTTAGTGTTTTCCTATAAAATGAAGTACTTCAATTAATAAAATATTGATGGTCTATTTACATACCTTGTTAAAAAGTTAGATGTTACAGAAATCTATGAAGGATCTAAAACTTTCATGCTTGCAACATTACAGATATGCCTATGGTATATGTATGGCATGGAATTGCCATGATATAGGCAAATGTGCTGTTCCCAATACAAAGCTTATTTGTGTACGCACTTGGCTGTATTGTGTTTTTTTTCTTTTCATGTTTGAGCTGATTTGTTCCCCTGGTACCTAATGAAGTTTCTTTATACCTATGTCAGGCATTTTCTTTACTCATCTAACTGTATCTTAAATCACTTTTGCACACTATTGGTCACATTTCTGATCATTATCAGAAATAAAATTCTAGATTAAATGAATTGTTCTGAAGAGTAATGTCAATGTTTTACAATGTATTTTACTATGAAACACAACTAATAGAAAATATTTTCAAATATTCAGAGAGAACAGCAACTTCGATAGCAGTAATGATAGCAAAAATAATAACAATCTCACACTGAAAGAAACCTATACAAACAAAAATTGTAGAGAGTGGCTGGCAATTTTTTTCAGGTTTTGCTGGCAACCTCAGAGCCCAGATGCTAAGCACTGGAAAATATTTATTCCAACAGCAGCATCTGGTACTTTGGCAGACTCCATAAGCAATTTTGTTTTACAGTTCTAAAGCTGCTTCTGGGTCTATTACATGGTTAATCTGATGGGCTGACTTGTTCTCCTGGATTCCATATGCCAGGAGCTAGAAATGCAGTGAACTGTTTGCCCATTATACTTGCATTAAAAAGCCAGACTAAAAAATCTGTTAAAAATGCTGCACTTTACTACAGCTCACCAGTTAGGCTTATGATGATGAGTGACTTGTGTTAAAATACTGCCAAAGAACTGCCAGGAAACAACAAAGAGCATGAAGCACCAAGGTTGGCAGAGGCAATACCAAACAGGTAATGTTTCAAATGATGTCACTGGATACTTAGTAGTTTCTGAAATTGTTGGTTGGTTTTGATGTTTTTTTCCTTCTGTATGCATGGAGGTAGCTTCAGATAAGCAAGGAAATGTATCAAAGGGAACAGGAGAAAATAAGATATCTTTATTTCTTACTTTTTAGAATCGCTCTTGGGGCTAAGGGCGGACATATCAATGAATTGTGTACTGAGTCTTTTAAAGTAAGAGCATAAACTATAGAAGTTAAGCAACAGAAAGACATGTAAAAGTATTGCTCAGGATTTTCAGCCTTATCAAATGGAATTCCACCTGCACGCAGTGAATTTGTGAGTACTCAGTCTTCCAATAAAATGGCTTATTAGCTTATCGGCTTATTAGCTTATCGGCTTATTAGCTTATCAGCTTTTAAAAAAAGGGAAAAGCGAAATAGTAAGATAAAGGCTGCATATTACTGGATATCCACCTTCAGGAATAAAGTTTTTCAACAATCTATCTATATCAAACCGGGATATCAGGTGGATGTAAAATTTGTATCCCAAATAACCCAGACAGCGGAAATAAGTAGTGTGCTGTAGTAAGAAGGAATGTTAGATGAGGTGGTGTGCAGGTTTATCATTTGAATCACAGGGAGAAATTATGTTTCTTTTGCCTCATCACCAGTTTTCATAAATAAAATTTCTTGAGAAGAAAGAGCTCAAACAGTGCAAATTAACTATGCATTCTTAACAATATTATTCCTTGTGCAACTAAAACCTTCCAAGAGTCAATAAAAGTGGAAAGTGAAACCACCAAATAGAAAGAACTATAATAAAAGTCACTAAAATCCTTAGTGTCTAAATATTGTAAACCTTGAAGCACTTTGTGCCATTACAGGAAAACTATATATTAGATTAAATCAGTTAAGATTTTCAGATATGTCTGGAATTGATGGGGGGAAGGAAAGAGAGATGTTTATACCTTGAAAAAGCCAGTTATTCTGAAAAGCTGTGGAGCTAGTTCCGTCACTGCTGACACCAAAAAGAAGTTAACGTATCCATTATGGGCCACTAATAGATCAAAATCTATATTCTATGCAATGTTAATTCAGTATTTCTTTCAGATCAGGAGAGGAAATATTTTCTCTTAATCAGTTACAGCCAGAGGTTCTCATCTCACTAGTCTCAAAACAACTTTTCACAACAAATTAAGACTTTTACCCAATTGTGTCTTATGTAAGATTTCTGAAAAGAAACTGTAGTCCTTGCTGCCTGTTCCTCATAGATATAAACAACTACTAAAGGCCTACCTATCCTAACTGAGCATAAGCACTGACACAACACTGAAATTTTTCTCAGATATATTCAGATTATCAGACCATTTACCCCCCCATGCTCATTACACTGGGCATTTCCCACTGCAAACCTTTACAGTTATATTAACCTGAAGCATTTCAGCTAGTCATTTTAGATTATGAGTGGAGCCATAATAATCAGCCACAATGGTAAAAGCTGACCATCATTCATTTAGAATAAAAATTGCACAACATTTAAAATTAGTAAAATAAATATTAAAAAAAAATATCTAAGAATATTTTTGTGATTGACAAGTTGTAAAGACTGTTTTTCTCCACCTTCAAGTCTCATGGTTGCAATAACCCCAGGTCTGAAAAAGTACAAACTCTGGCTAAAGTTCTTCCTATGATTGGAGTCTGGGATCTTTTTCTGCTAGGGTTCCCTGGTGTTGAATAATAGAGCTGAGTTTATGCTTCAGTTTTTTGCTCAGTGGAAGCATTAATTTGAGTCTTTCTACCACCTAAATTCCTGTTTTCACAACCTTATAGTATCATAATACTTTGGAGGAGTTCTGTGGCAAATTTGGCTGAAATTAACCAATAAATCAAGAGCAGAAAGTCTCAAACATATGGGCAATGTGACTTTATACACTTTTCTTCTTCACAGACATGGGTTAAATAAAAGGGATGTGCAATTTGGTGGGGGTATGCTTGGAGGAGAGAGGGAGGTATTTTCATATGTCATGGTGAATACCAAGTATCTATGAATATGTAGACCTTCCTAAACAGATGTGTGAAATAATCTGAGGAAAGCCAATCTCCTCTCAGCTCCCCAAAACTATGATAATCAGGTTTATAAAACTATGAATTATAA
>VZSZ01002987.1:77212-104597 GCA_013398815.1 Ibidorhyncha struthersii | reverse complement strand
CAGGTTGTACGCTGCCTTTTTTTATAGTTCTTCAAGTCCATGTTTTGCCAGCCACTGAATGTTTGCATTCACACAGCGCCATCATACCTAACCTTTTGAACTCAAGACTATTTAAGAATAAGATCATAAAATTAATTTTACCCAAATGAAACGTATGAGGTATGCATCACTCTTCACTGTTCCAGGGTTCACATTTATGAGACAACAGTGACATTACATAGGAAATCTACCATATTCTAAAGGGTTTTACAAAAATAAAAAGTTCAAAAGTCATGTAATTTACAAATTTCATGACACCTCTGTCTTAATCCTGTTAAAACCTTTCATTTCATTATTATACTGTTGCAATTCTGGAGAGACGAGATTTTCCGCTTTTGTCTTTATTTTATGCCGAGAAGATTTTGAACAGTGAGCACAGTGGCATACATAGTTCCTTGGATTTGCTCTTTTGGGAGTTTACCGTTCAAGTGAGCGAGTAAATACACTGTCTCTGAAGATTACAGAATTTTGTTAAATCATGGTTGGTGTGTGGATTCCATTTTGTCCCACCTGTTTGTTTTATAATGTATAAAACCATCAAGACTTTAAATTGTTTTCTTCATAAGAAATTGCTGTGATACAGGAAAATATAACTCATGAAAGCTCTGGTGTGCTAAGCAATTAATTGAAAACTGAAATAATTGAATAAAACATTAAATCACCACTGCAAAAGAAACTCAGCCCAGTGCAGAGGGCCAGTGTTGGATCCATGCATCAGCTGACTGCAACACAAGCATCATTTTGAGGGCCGGTGTAGGATGACTGTTTTACCAAAATTGCTCTTACACTGAAGGAAAGGCACCCCATATACATCAGACTTGAGTGAGTCTGTCTTTCCTTAATCCTAACTGCTAGACAACTGTAATGTGGATGTGTGATCTAATCTAGTTGTCTAGGCTTTTTTTTTTTTTTTGTCAGTGGAGTGAGATAGATAGCCACAGAGCACAGAACAACATAGACATTTTGAAAACTGTGGTGAAAACCTCCTGGGAATTTTATTTCTTTATTAAGAGACCCTGGAAAAGGCATATATACCTAACTTCTCCGGGACTGGTTAGGGGAGTCATATCGCACTTTTACTTCTGACAGACATTGCTTGCCCCTTGAACAAATATGAGTTTCACAATGTACATTAAAAATAAGCAAAGAGGAAAATTAACTAGTTAAGAGTAGTTATACGGTAAAATAGATATTTATGCATGTGGTTGTTTGTGTATGCTCAGATTAACAAAATAATACCTGCAGGTTTCACTTATTGATTTATATTTTAATTAAGCTAGTTTCTGTCCCATATTGGTAGCATGACTATCATATGATCAATCAATAAACAGAACTCCAGAGCTCCTAATTTTGAGGAAACCCAGAAATGACATCATACAAGAGTTATCCTTGTCCTTGACTTGACAGCAATAATCTTGCAAAAAATTTACTTTTGAATGTAACTTCATGTAGTTTATATTATTCCCCCTTAATAAATAATACTGTGCAAACTCAACCTCCATCTTAACCTGCAGAAAGTCATCTAACCTTGGCACAAGTGTCCAAAGTATCTGGAGAATACTAATATTACCACAATGAAACATGAGGAGGAACAAGTGTAGTACAAAACATACCATCTCCTCTCCAGTGCTATAGATTTCCAGGACAATAATTGTGTGGAGTTGCTTCACCTTCTTTTCATCTTGAAGACCATTCCTCAAAAAAAAACAGGCATTAACTGAAGACATAAGGGATCTCATGTTACTCTGGAGTTAGTCAGGCAGTGGTTGAACATCTGTGGAGTCAGAGACTTTATAGAAGTTGCCTAGTCCCTAGAAATCTTCTTATAGTCTGTCCAGGAACTGATATAAACCCTGTTCTGAATGAATCAGAGAAATGAAAAGTATTCTAAAAACTAATACACAATTTCATATGTCAGAAAAAATCATATTTGAATGGTGTTTTCATAAAAATTTGGGCATCTTTGGACTTGACCTTGTTTATATAAATTTGTCACAGTGGGAAAGGTTTACTGACAATTACAGCAAATTAAGAACTTAGAAAAAAAACAAAATAAATTTTAAAAATACTTTAATTCACTCCAACCCAGACAAAAATATATGTTTTTGGGGTGGAAGGGGAGACTTACTATCTGGTGTGACAGAAAAGAATATCATCATTAGGCTATGCAGCTGTTTACATAAACTCTGTGCATCATGGACCACAGATGTTTGCATAGAAACTAGGATTGGGGATTTTGATCATGATATCACACTTTACCACAAGGCAGTAATAAGAGTAATTAAGGTGATGCTGGTACAAGATGCCCTCAAGCAGTGCATGCTGTAGTCAAGGGAAAACCTTGTCTTTGTAGTGAACATAATATTATCTTTCCAAGTTTCTCATAACATATTTTGAGCTTTAGTTAAAATATTTTTGTGGTATAACAGTGTGGAAAAAAAAAATGTTTCTTTTGCAAGGGAGGTATCTTAATAAATGGCAGTGCATTGGTAGTATTACTTTTCATCTGTGCATGGCAAGCACATGGTTATTCTCTGTTGGAAACAAGTCAGTGGAACTGAAAACTCATGCTGTTCAGTCCCAAAGTAATCAGTAAAAGTAAGCGTAATTGGAGAATAGAACAGTTTACCAAGGGAGGTAATCAGAGAAGTCACCATGGCTGAAGACACTCAGGACATTACTGGTAATGACACTGTTGAGTGATCCTGTAAAACACAAGGAGACACACTGGCTGACTCATGCACAGTGGTAATGCTACTGCCATTGACACAGCTGAAATATTTCTCTACTTTTGATTTTTTAAATCAATATGAAATTATTTAGTCTTCATTTCTATTTTGAATAAACTTCTAAAAGTTATAAGTGAGTTTTGTTCCTGATACAATATCTGAGCTGAGAGGGGGTGAGAAGGACGGAAAGTTTTACTTCCAATTTTCCTACCAAACTTTTTACAGTTACTACTTCTTTGATCATTATCCAAATATGGAAACATTTTTTGCCTGTATGCATTTACCTGATAGTAAAATAGTCTCCCTGACTTAGGTTAAAATGAATGTAGAAAACTAGTTCTGATGTAAAAATCTGTATTTTAAATGTCTGGAGTTAATATAAATCATGCCCATCTAGGCTGTACTTCCCAGTCTTTTTACAACATCTGACATCACCTGAGTGATCCTGAGATCCAACACTGGAGTCATGAGGGACATATCTTCTAAAGGCTGGAGTTTCCTGAGATGTTTCTGGAGAAATGTTTCCTCAAAGTGTCTCAAAGTTGCTAAATGTAATAAGAAAACCTAGAGTTGTCAACAGAAAGTCTTATTTTTCCTCTGGGTCCATAAACCCTTCAATATTTTCCTTATACCTTCCCATTCTGTTTACATAAAAAACATAAGTTTGAAGGAAGTGTGTTTTTTAATTCCTAGATGAATAAACCATACTTACTGTTATGTCACATCATTCTCCCCACTGCTTTTTGATTCCACCAAAGACTTCAGCACCACATGTGTGCCCATACCTTTAATAGCTATCCAGAGAGACTGTCATCTGTGGGAAATGGATCCTTCTGTCACAACTCAAAATCACCATGGATAAGTAAACAACTGAGTGAAATCCAAAGAAAACACATGGTACCATACATAAATATTCCATGCATGATGACATTTACCAGCAACAATCACAATTCAAGCTCAACCTTTCATTTATCTACTCATATTAATATACAAGTATATGCACACAAATATTTGCATATAACTATATTATGAATCTTTTCCTCTAATTCCTTAAATTATCTACAAGAACATAAATAAAGATGTTTAAAGATATTTTACTTTTGAAAATAATTGCTCTGTTGCAGTATTTTTATGGGATCGATTTTAATGAAATTTCATTTTCAGTTCTTTTCTGGTTCAGGTTTTTTGATTTACGTTCTTTAACTATATTGCTGTTTCTAAAATGACACACAGGGTGGAGGGAAGATATCCGCAAGTTTCAGCTAAACTTGTAAGTGTATTAGAAATATTGTGATGGACACTTATTTTCCATAATGGAATTCTAAGGTCAACTGAAGGACAAGCAGAAAGAAATTGTGCCTGGATTTGACAGAAACTTTTACAGATAAATAATACATGCATGCTTGTAGACTATAAGGTGTACATCATGCAGGTGGATTTTTTTCTTTTTTTTTCTGAAGACTGTAATTAAGAACTAAATTTTTGCACACCTCTGTCAGTGTCTATGTCTTTGGTCACTGCATCTTGCGGTTTGTCTTAAAAGAAGTCAATACTTGCATTTCCTTAGTATTTCATTCCCAGATGAATAGTGCCAGTTGAAAGATCCTGTGTAGTGGTTCACAGAGAGAGAAGGCTGGAGTTGCTAACTGCTAAACAAAGAAAACATACTCACCAGTAATTCTCCATAAGGATGCACCATATTATTTTAAAATTATAAATGAGGAACAGTCAGGCTTGAAGAAATAAGCAGAAAGTCAGTGTTGGAAGGTACTGTTTCCTAATCCTTTGACAATGATTGGCTAGGAAGCTCTCAGTTCCTCAGCCTGCCTGAGAGAGTACAGCATTAGATAATCAGCTGCACTATTCCCAGAAAGTATGTGGAGATTTAGCAGCGTGAATCCCATTGACATTAATGGGATTTGGATAGCTAAATCGTAGTGCATTGCTTCAAATGCATATTCCTTACACACTCAGAAATCACAACAATATTTGTTATGTGGATAACAGAAAATGGATGGTAAATAATGTTTTCTGCAAGAATGATTAGTTCTTGGTTCAATAAGCATATTGTTCACCTTTAGAGAATTTAGGACAACTTGTAGGACTGAGTTTTGAGCTACAGTAGGGAAGTACTTAGCACAGCTAAAGAACAAGCGAACTTAACTGTGTTAACAGAACATTGTCTTGGGGAACATTATCCATCTCAAAGCTGAGTTTCTAGATGAAGTCAGCAACAAAAAACACTTTTAAACTGATAGCAGGACAGCTGTGACCAAAGTGGATTCATTTCACAATTTTTAGTGGGATAATGCATTTTCCTGATGCACATGTACATCCATCAAAAATGGAGCCTAGAAGAAGATTATAGCACATACCATTCACCTATTTCATAATGACTAACCTGACATCCATCTTCCCTTTCTTGTATACATAACATATCAAGATGAATTTTCTATTATCTGTGTAATTGCACACAACCTGATACCTATGTATGGCTGACTTAAGCTTGTAAAACAGTTCTGAAATCGGGGCTAGGAATAAGTTTATTCTTTGCTGAGAAAACACACAGAGACAAGGCATACATGATGCCTCCTGGTTGTCAGAAGAGAATGATGCAGTGACCACCTCACTTTTCAGAGGGAAGTGAATGTTCATGTATCTACACAGATACCTGCATTTATTACACGTTTTGCTTCCTCTCTTTTTGAAGACACTGGTTTTTGAGGAAGTTAAAAGAGCAAATTCTCTCAGAAAAGCTCTCGCTGAAATCAGTAGAATTACTTTAAATTACTTTAAATGCTCCTAATCTTAGTTGCTTGTTCAAATCCGAGCACACCTGAAGTTAAGCACCTACATATATATAGACATAAATAAACTGATTTTCCCGGTTGCTGTGAATTCAGTGAAAAGTCACTCTGGTACCTAACTATGGAACTTAGCTTTAGAAATTTTAACTTGATAGATATGGTCTTGTGGTTCCTTTTTAATGCTTCATAAGGCAACCAGAAACACAATAGCAGAGCACAAACAACCATACTTTCAGAGAGCATCAGGAAAGAAACAGCTTCCCTCAGACCTTTCAACATGCACAATCTGTCCCTTACTCTTCAGCATACTTGTGTGAAATAAATCCCGCCCACCCTTCTGTAAGAACTTCTTCTGGACCTGTCAGCAAACACACTGCTCTCCACTTCTGGGAGTCATGTTTTCTGAGGTTTCCTTGACAAAAGGACACTTTCAAAACTACTATGGCTGAAAATTGTAGTTGAGACAAGAGCAGATCTACTGTGACCAATTCATATGTACTGTTCAAAGATCAAATATACTAGATGGTACTTTAGTCCAAACAAAGGGAGATTTTTTTTTTTTTAAAATCACACTTTTACCACAGTACTTTGGGAGATTTTAATTTAATTCTATCCTACAGTAGCTTTGTTGATAGTTGTATTATTGGCAGTCAGTAATAAAATTCCAAAATATCTTCCCTTTTTCTGTTTCATGTTGTGTTACAGAGTCTTTATCATGGGGGTAAATTCTTCTGCTGGTTTCAGCAGGAAAGTTACAATCTCTACCTGTTCACCATGAATTTTATGAATTATTATTACAAAAATAATCCAACTGTATGAAGAACCTCCAATTGAGACACGGATGTACTAAAAATTAAGCCACAGTTATCTGCATAAATAGTTTTTAATATAAAAAGTATGAGAAAAAAAAAAAAGCAGTTTTCAAAATCAGCTCCTTTGAAGTCTTTATTTTAAGGTCAAACAAAAGCGTATGAAGTCATTACAAAAGTCTGAAATCATGACATATGCTTCAGTACCACAGTGTCAATGAGCGTGAATTCTTACTCTGAACACATCTGACTGATTTACAGAGTGTCATTTTCCTTCCACAAAAGGAAGAACATTGCTTAGCCCACCACAAGACAAAGACATTTCTTAGTGTCATTGCAAATGAAATTTTTGAGCAGGTTGTATGTGAAGAGACTAGTGTATATCAAAAGATTCCCCCAGGCTGTTGAAACTGTAAGACCTTAATGTCCTTGGCCTGCTTATGACTTACAGGAGGCATAAATATTGCTTGGGGATTAGGTACAGAGGCATAGCATGTGCAAATCTTAAATTGTCAATTAGACAGCATCATTGAATCAGTAGCAGAAACTCCAAGGGCATATTTGTCTGCAAAAGAAAGGATTAAAATAGACAGTGCCCACTGACTATCCCCTAAGATATACAGCATATCTGTGATTCATGACACTTGAGTAACCACATCTAAAAACTTTGATCATATCAAGTCCAGGCTTTACTTTATGCTTAAGTGACTGAGACAAATACAGCTCAGAAAGCACCTTGTTAATACTGGTATTAAAACTGGTATTCAAATGCCTCTTCTTTGATGCTGTTGAACTGTGTATCACTAACCATAGGAAGAAGAGGAAGCTTCCACAATCTGCCTGTCTATCAGTCATTCTAGGCCTTCTTTGAGGTATCCTTTTCAATCTTCGTGCACCACACAGATTTTCTGTGCATGTAGAAATTTTGTCAAGGAAAAAGACTTAAAAATGCTCCTGAAGTCTGTAAATACTTCTTAACTCACGGATGGCTTGCAGTCTCTAATGTAAGTCAGTGAGATTTTTTCCCTAGCACTGTCAAGTGAAAGATTTTGGCAAAGAAAAATAACAAAGATTTCCAGTTGAAGTAACATTTTTGGTATGAGAGAGTAGCCTGCCTCTGTCACTGCATTTTGGGTCTATCTTTTTTTACTTTGAATAGTAAAGATGATGATCAACAAATTTATTTGCCAAAATAAGCTAAAGAATGATTTTCTGTGATAAGAAGGAATTGCTGTGTTATGAAGTAACACTTCTCTAATTTGAGTTAAAGGTGGCATATGATAGTCCTTTAAAATAATTGTAATTAATCTAGTATTGTTTTTTACTTGATTTTCTCTTTTTGTTTACAGTGTTGAATTACTTTTTTCCAGGAGAGACAGTTATGTATGAACAACCATTCTATGATGAATTATATACCTTAAAGTAAAGAATCTTTCTTGAATAGCAGCAATACAATACAATGATTTATAGTCCTTCTCAGGGAAATAAAGGTGCAAAGATTAATGAATGGGTTTTGAGTTCAACAAAATTTAAAACATATTTGGATGGTTCCTCATATAAATTCAACCTCAGAAAGTTACATGAGGTTTTCTACAAGACAAAAGCCAATGTCAGCTAGCCTACAGTGATAAATTTTTTTAAAGTTGCCTTGTATCCAATTTCCACTTTATTCTTACAAAGATTAGCAATGGCAATATTAAAAAAAAAAAAGAAAAAAAAACACAACCAAGAAAAAAAACAAACAAAACCCAACACAACCAAAAAAACCCCAACAAACCACGAAGAGATGGTAGGAATATATTTTAAGTCATTAATTTCTTTTAAATAGCTTTAATAATTTAGAAATGCATTAGGAATGACACACAACTCTGATGAACAAACATATGGACACATTCGGTACTCCCATTGAGTTAATATAATCTAAATCAAAGACTGCATGATAAAGGCAGAAAAAAAAGAAATGTATGGGCTTCAGTAAACACCTCTGTAAAGCCTCTGTCAAGATGATGAGCACAATGATCTAGACGAACTTTCATATGACAATGAACAGAAGAACAAACAGAAGTTGGGGTCACAATAAAAAGTCCTGGAAATACCTGAGAGTGGAAAAGAGGAAGGTAGCTTAAGGTATAGATGTTCATCAAATGCTCAGAATAGAAGTAATGCCAAGTTTCATATGTAATCATGGATTAGGACTCAAAGTTGTTTTGCTTTCAAGCATCATATCATATTTACACAATCCTCAATATCCCAATTCTGGGTTTTTACTTCAGTTTGTTTTTGAGAGGCTTTACCTTTGCTTTGCTTATGACTCTGTGAGTTCACTGAACCATAAGGGTACACAAACTAAATTTTAACAAGCTAACTCAGCTTAGTAATTTTCTAACCTGAGTGTAGCTACTACTCCATGTATATGCACACAGTTCTGACAGGAACATCTTTGGGAAGGTATAGTTCCAGGCTATGACCTGATGTCTTCTCCTGAGTGCGTTAAAAAATCTTAAAAAGGAAATACCTTCCATCTCTTGTGCAAAGCACTACTCCTGGCCACCCAGATGTTGAGAAAGAGCTTAATCTGTAACATAGACGCAATCTTCTGCTTCTTTCTTGCTTTAGAAAAACTGTGTATAAAAACTTTTATATTTTTTTCTTTTCTGGACAGGGAGTGTAGATGAATGGTTAAGTGAGAAAGGACATGATTTTATTGGAATGAACAACCCAGTGTTTAATGTAGCAAAAAGTCCAGAAGACGCGGTGAACTATCCTTGAGCAATGTGAGAAAGTAGCGACTTGGTGAACAAGATAAGCGGAACCAAGTCCAGTAAATGATGACAGACCCCTTTGCGTGAACAGCAACCTTGTACCAATCATGTAACTGCTTTAGGCGCGTGGACAAGTGTATTGAACCAATCGCATAGATGTGGCTAAGCGCATGCTCTGCTTGATTGTCTATATAAACCTTGTAAGTGCTTTAAATAAAGGAGAACGATCATACTCATATTGAGACTGCATCGTTACTCCGGGCCCGTCTCCCGTTCCGACAACTGGCGTCTCCCACTCCAACATCTGGTAGCAGAGGATGGTTCAGCTCGACTGAGATCTCTGAGACTGCGGTAAGCAGCGGTAAGCAGCTAGAGGAGGGGGAGTGGGAAACCACGGCTGAGAGACGCGCTGCTAAGGGTCAGGCAGGTGCTGGTGTGAGGTCGCTCCTCACCCCTCAGGCGCAGTGATGGAAATAGAAGCTGCGGCCACCTTGCTCACTGGAATCATTTCTAAGAAAGGGAAAGACATGCCAGTGAAGCAGTTAAGTAATTTGATTAACCTGGGACAGCGTTAGGGTCATTTTTCCGACATCCATTTGTTGTTTTCCGTCTCGGAATGGAGAGTCTTTGGAGACACAATGTGGCAGAAAACGATTGAGTGGGACGAGAAAGAAGGGAAGGAGATAAAAGCAGTTCGCGGTCTTTGGAATTCTGTGCTAAAGACTTTAAAAGAAATGAAAGCGGAGAGGGAGGTGGCTTGTGCTGCTGCCCACATGTTGGGGCCGGGAACGACCGCTGATAAACTTTCAAATAAGCCGGGACCTGTTGCGTGATTTTTCGGGCTGCCTGCCGTGAGAGGCATGTCTGGGACTATTTGTAAGAATGTTAACGAGTTGCGTGAAAGGGCAGGTCTCCATTCCTCTGGCGAAAAGAGCAATGTGCCACCAGACTCTGGGTGGACTTCTGAGAAAGCGGAAGTTCCCCCTAACAGAGCTGGCACGGACTCTGAGATAAAAGCGGAAGTATCTCCGCCTCAAGCTCCGAAGGAGGTGGAGCCAGCGTCTGCTGCTGACCTCATTGACTTAGGCGGGGCGGCCTGCCAACCTCCTCCTACCGCTCCTCCTCCCCCGGAGTCACCCTCCGCGCCTCCGCTACCGCCCTCCTCTCCGTTGTATCCACCTCTGCCCTCCTCCGAAGAGTCCTCTTGGGCCACAACATCATCTGCCGAGGCGGAGCTGCAACTGTCTCCAGAAGCCACTGCAAAAACAATGCAAGCAGACCCAGATGCCACTGCAAAAATGCTGCAAGCAGTTTTGAGACGCCTTAAAAAATTGGAAATACAAGCACAAAAGAGAGAAAAGGACACGCCTCCATGCCTAATGCACCCTCCAGCATTTCCCAACACCACACGCTGGAGTGCCGTCATTAAGGACGCAATTTTGGAGGGGCAATGGAAGCCCATAGGAGGAGCAGAGAGCCCTGCTTCCTTAGCCCTCCCAGTCATACAAGAAAATGGTCAGGGGAAATGGGAACCTCATGACTGGAAGATTCTACAACAAGCTCATACCACTGTCTCGAATTATGGGGTGAAGTCTGAAGCATCACTACAGATTGTTAGTTAGATTTTTTCCGCTGACCTTATGTGTCCATATGACTGTCAAAATTGACAGTCCATATGACTGTCGTTACTCCGGGCCCGTCTCCCGCTCCGACAACTGGCGTCTCCCACTCCGACAGGGAGTATCAGAATAGGTAAGGTATGTAGGTTTCTTTCACAAATTAATAATACCAAAGACAGTATTGAAAGAGTGGGAGGTAAGAAAAAGAAAGTAGGAAAAACAGTACACCAACAGACCAGCAAAAATAGTTAAAAACTTGGAGCGCACCTATCAAAGACAACAGAAATGCCATGTATGTTTAGTAATTTTAAAAAATCATAGAATCATTACATTGTTTGGATTCAAAGTGACCTTTGAAGATCATCTAGCCCAAGCTCCCTGCCATGGGCAGGGACATCTTTCACTGGATAAAATTGCTCAAAGTCCTATCTAACCTCACTTTAGACACTGCCAATGATGGGACATTTTCAGCTTCTTTGGGTGACCTCTTCCAGCGTCTCACCATCTTCATCATAAAAGCAGTTTTATTTTAAAACCATTCCCCCTGTCTTGTTACTACAGACCTTGGTAAAAAGTCTCTCTCCATCTTTGTTACAAGGGCCCCTTTATATACTGAAAGGCTGCAATGAGGTCTCCCCAGAGTCTTCTCTTCTGCAGGCTGAACAACCCCAACCTCTCAGCCTGTCTTCATAGGAGAGGTGCTCCAACCCTCTGATTATTTTAATGGCCCTCCACTGTACCCATCCAAACAGCTCCATGCTGTTCTTTTGCTGGGGACCCCAGAGGTGGACGCAATACTCCAGGTGGGGTCTCACGAGAGCAAAGTAGAGGGGGAGAATCACCTCCCTTGACCTGTTGGTCACACTTCTTTCTGGGCTGCAAGTGCACATTGCCAGCTCATACCCAGTTTTTCATCTCCCGATTTTCCAAGTATCTGCAGGGCTGCTCTCAATCTATTCATCCCCCAGTCTGTATTGATATTGAGGATTGCCTTGACCCAGGTGCAAGACCTTGCACTTGGCGTTGTTGAACTTCATGATGTTAATGCTGATCCAGAGGCAGAAAGAAAGTAAAAGTGCTTTCTCTTAGAATTTATAGTCTTTAAGCAAGCACAGTTTCCGTGGACAGTAAATTCAAACTCAGGCCCAGTGAAATCTACACAGGCATCATCAGAGGGAAAAAAATTCCACAAATGAACAGACTTCAAAATGGCTACAAGGATGAAGTTCCTTGAAATAATGAAATAGTACATCAGCTATAAGCAAGAAATATGTGGGTGTGTGTCCGTGTGTGTCTGTGTCTGTATGCGTACCTGAGTACTACTCACATGTATGAATATGTTTTATTGTGCGTCTCTGCAGATATATGTAGTCATACGTGTTCTTACATTGGGTGGAAAGTCCTGTCTTCCTTTACAGACTCTAATACCAGGCCTATACTCATCCCTGCTTCTTGTCCCTGAAGAGAGCCTGAGATTGGTCTAAACAAGTGTCAAGGTCAGGCCCACAGACAGAAAATGAGGAGCATAAAGCAGAACAAAAATTGTACCCCATTGATATAAGCATGATTAGTGGAGTGGGGAGATTTGGGGACATGATAGTGTAGGAAAAAAGCATGGAGAACTGAAGCAGCCCTTCAGGAAGGACTGTCAGGTAGATTCTTTCTTTTACATATTATGAGTTTTCTGAAGCAGCGCTTTGAACGTGTTTTGGAGGAAGCTGGTATATCTCTGCATGGTAGCAGATTTCTTGAAGTAGGAAACTGAGATGGTACTGTATAGAGAGGGATTTTTGCACATGGGGAAGCAGGTTACTGACTTGGAAAAGAAATTTAGCATAACCACACTGGACAGCCACATGGCTGCCTGGTATTCTGCAAGCAAAAGATGGAGTGGTTTTGTGGAGAGAAAATAAAGGGAAATGACCAAAGGAAGGAGGATGAGAAAGAAGAAAGAAAGGTGAAGCCGTGACACCTGGCTTCATAGAGAAAGTGTTTTGGAAAGGGGGACTTCACTGCTCTGTGCGGATGACTTTGTCTTTGATCCATTTTTTCCAGAAACCTTCCCAGGCTTCTGAAATTCTCATCTTGTGGCCAATCTGGTGCTACCAGTGAGCACCCCAAGGAACGGCAAATAAATGTTTGGCATGAAATCAGCAAGGACGTTGTCCTGTTCTCAGCTTGTCACTAAGCAGCTTACACAGGCCCTGCAGTTCACCTGAGCTGTCTTACCTCCTGGGATAAACTAGACACTGAAAAATATTTTAAATGGGCAAACTCTCACCCTACCTGCTTCTCTTTGGAGCCTACAGTTTCTAAATCTTTCAGACACAAGCCAGTAGAAGTACTCAAGCCAGATGAAGAACTTAGATGCTGATGGGTAAGAGGTCAGGTCTCTTGCATCAGGTAGTTTAACATGATGCAACCGAGAGAGGTTACCCCTTAGAGATAAAAAAGCCTGCTTTATTATTCTGCAGAGCTTGCTGGGATCGCTTCAGGTTACCCCATTTTTGATACTGTGTAGGCAGGTCTGATGAGCTCTGGGACACCTTAAAACAGGTGCAATAAGCCAATTCTGGGTCATTCACACTGCAGGAATCTTCAAGAATGAACTAACCAGGTAGTGAAGACAAGCACTGACCACAAGTCTATTTGCTATTCTGCAGCTTCTCTCTCGCTCTCCTTTCCTTCTCTTTGACCAGGAGTGCTATTGCATATCTGAAATAATTTTCCTCATAAATGTTATCTCTCTTTTTCCTAGGAAAAATTTCCCAAGGAGTTGAGTTTGTGAAGGTTCTGACAGTTTGTGGTCAAGAAGGTAACATTAATTTCTACAGCTGAATCATAGGTTTTCTGAAAATATCTAAATCAGAAGTTGGGTATTGCTGATGGAAAATGAAAGGAAACAATAGACAAAGCACTAGGAAACAGTGAAGCAACTGGCCTGAATATATGCAACATGTTGATTTGTTCAGGACGTTTATTTCTGCCTGAAAACACGTCTTATTTATTACATTTTCAGTTTGACTCCATCAACACTTCAGCATAGGTTGCTGTTTAAACATCAGATGCTTAAAAATTTGATGCTTGAGAAGTCCCACTTACATCAAATGACAGCTTTTCACCAACCTAGTGAGAGTTTATCAGCAGGCAAGATACACCAAATTGGGCAGTGTTGGTAGCAGATGAGGAAAATTCATCAGTATTCAGGAATGAAATATGCCTAACTACATACAGTTGTTTGTGTGGTTTTGAATGGTATTAGAAGATGGTGCTTGAGTGATTAGATATGTTAAAAGCCTTACATTTAGATGTCATGTTTTTTCCAAAATTTGGGTTAGAATTACAAAAATTAAAAGGGTACAAATGAATTTTGTAATTGTCAATAAGTTCTACCAGCCATTTACATGCACAATTATATGATTTCATGGTTTACACATGTCTTCACAGTTCTGGTGCATGTATATTAGATGTGTACATACAGACGTGCAAAGAATTATTTGTATGTGCTTATTCTGATGGGACATCTGAAATCTTAAAGTTTTAATACAACTTCTTAAAAGACAGACATTCGCATTTTAATATGCCAATTTCTTCATGCAGAATGACAGTTGAGTATTCATACATAACCCATGCTAAATCTTATTTATATTAGTTTAAGCTCAGATTTCCAGAGTCAGATGTTTAAGATCATGCATTCAAATAAGTGATGTAATTTTCAGACGTCAGTAACAGCCAAAGACATTCAGAGTCTACTAAAATCATGCTCAGTTTGCAACTACATCCACTTTTACATACTTATATTTAAAAAGATGCAATCACATTAATAGAGGTCATTTGCTAAATAAAGAAAAAAAAACAACAAGTGCACTATATAACTTTGTGACTGCTTTGCACTGCTTGAAAGCTGACCCAGCCAAAGTCTTCCTGAGCAATGGTCACCAGCTGCACCAACATTGTCATCATCCTGTGAATCATGAAGCGCAGGTAGGAAAGACAGCTAATGAGTGAAAAAGGACTGAAGACTCTTTTCAGTAATATAAAACACGTCATCTCTGGTACATATTTTCAAACATGTAATTCAGTACAGTAATTTTCTCACAAAAAATAACACCATGCATAAAATGACAGCCTTTCCCAATGATAGGCTAGTGTTTGCTTTGTTCCAACCCTGTCACATAAATGGTCTCACAATTTCAAACAGTGCTGAGTAATGCGGTCACATTATTTAGATTCCTGGATGAATATATCCTCTAAACAGGACATTCCTTTTCGGAAAACATGTATAGTCTCTGTAATTGTGTGTATACACGCAAAGACTCAGTTTTTGAATGTGTTTATGTACTTTTTTTTACGTTATTTTGTATGCACATAGTGGAAATTGAAATGATTCCTAGAAGGCCTTTTAAGCATACAAGTGTCTGATTTGTATGTGGAAATATTAATAAAGAACCACAAATGCACCAGTAAGGCAAAAAAAGCAAAAATCAAAAAAATATGTTTGGGTATCTTACTCAGGTCTTGTTATCTTCCTTTTTTTCTGATGTCTTATGTCTTGCACTACTTCCTGCTAACTATTTTTCTGTGTATTCATTTCCATGCTCTAAACCTTTCACATCTTTGGCTTTCTTTACTAAAGAACTTGACAATTACATCATCATGCGTATGTTGCCTTGTCCTTGTAAAATTGCACAAAGTCAGCATGTCATGTTTTACAGAGAGTAATTAAACTGAATAATTTCTTAAAAGCCTTCCAATAAGGCAATATTTGTTAATATTGCTAATATAATGAAACTTCATTGTAATTGCTTCAACTTATTTGAACAGGTTTGAACCACATTTTGCCTAATCATTAATACCATAAATTTAATCAAGAAGTATACCTTATATACAGGTCAACAGGACAGGAGCTTAATCCCACCTCAGGGTTTTATAGCAAAGATCTCTGCATATACAGTCTCTTTTCAATAAGTCCATATGACCCAGATAATATAGTAACTGGAACATACATGCAGCTCCTATTCCACATTAGGATCTCTGGGAGAAAATTTCCTTAAATTGCCCAGTTTCGTACTTAATTTGGTATTTATATTTTCATACCCTCACATAATTGACTTTCCTGTTGAAAACAATGCAAGATACTATTTGTATTAAGCATTTTTTTTTAAAGAAATGTATATAATATTCTTACTAACATTATATTTCAGATTTTTATTAAACATAAACTCATGGGTAAATTTGACCTGACAAAATCCCTGTAAATTCTTCCCTAGCCTAATCTGTAGGGCAATAGATTTTCTTTGGAGTTGTGACTTAGTCTCAGCTGTAGAGCTCAGATGGTGCCTATCTTGGTTGACTTCAGCTCCAAAATGTTAACTTGGTTTCACTAAAAGAATCAGAATAAGAAAAATATTTTTTAGTTGCTGTAATCTTATGTCAATGCATTGGTTATCTTGCTAATAGTATTTCAATACATATATTTGTTTGGGTTGGTTTTTTTTAAAAGAAATAAAGTAGGATTGACTCCACTAGAAAAAAATAGCAATAATAAAAAAAAAAAGGCTATCTCTTGCCTGTCATTCAAGTTCATTGGTTTGATAGCAATTAATCAATAAAGTATGTTGTTTAAATTCCTTCAACTTTAGCTTGTTAGCTGCTGATAAGTAGTTTTACCTATTTATTCTTCACAATCTTTTTCTTTTTTTTCATTGAGAGTCAGGAAAATAAACAAAATAGCACCTTTCAAAAAAATATTCATTAGCCTAATACGATCAAACATTACTGAATTTAAAATTTATTTTCTGGATATCTCAGCATTAAACTATTCTTTTATCAACAGATCTACCTATCTCAAATTTTACTTATTTCAATTTCTGTTTACTATTAAGTTACAACGCTCATGAGTCAGCAGTATTTATATGTAATCTGACACATTATTTTAATTAATTATTGTTTTCATTATCATTATCATTATTATTTTGAAGGGTACTTCATTTTGTTGCTTGTTATAAGCAACTTTTGTTTAGGGTACTTTTGAAAGTTTTTTCACTGAGAACCTTGAAACTGTCCTTTTTAATTCTAGCCTATGCAGAACAGTATGCATTTCATAAAGGTGAAAATACACTAAACAATATTTGTACAATGCAATTTTGAAAAATATCGAATATTTCAGCTTAAAATAGTTGAAAATCTGGCCTCTTTCCCTTTCCTTTTCTTAGTGTTTATTTAATTTTCTATCAAGTTCAATAAGATTCAAATAAGTTTCAGCAGCACTTTATAGGGATTTAAAAAAAAAATAATTTTTGACTTTTGTGTTTAATTTGATTTTCAAATAAAAATGGTTTATCAAAGTGCACTACAAAACTTAGGTCTTGCATTTCTCTGATCCTGGCAATATCTCACTGTATTGAGGTCAGGAAAAAATCTATGTGACAGGTGAAGATAGCAGAGCTGGAACAGTTGTTATAGACCTTTTTTTCTACATTATGAAGCTTTCCCAGCATTACTGGGATGGACTATGCAGACACTTCCACTGATGTATTCTATTTTATGCAGCGTTATGTTTTCCATTCATGTCCATGCCATTCATACTGGTCTCTAACACTAACTTGCACAATTAAGATTAATTAATTTTACTTTCTTTACTGCAAATTTAATTACTTCTACTTTCCAAGAGAAAAAGATAGAGATTCATACTTCTTATGTGGGGGATACAAATTGTACAATAAAATTTAATTTTTCCCTCAGAATGTAAAAGTAATATGTATGTCTGAAATTGTAGCAGAAAGTTCACTGAGCTGAGTAGGAAAAAAAAAAATCTCAAGCAATAGGTCTACTTCCATACTGAATTTAGCTGTAACTTTTTCTTACTGTTAATGATTCAGGATCAATTACCATATCACACTCAGGATCACACATCTCACACCTTGTCATGAAGATTTTAATTTCTCCTTGACCCATATCTAGCCTTTGTACTATTCTGTCCATAAATCGGTAAGCACATTGAGCCTTTGATCTGGCAATGTACTTCACCTTGTGCACAATTTTAAGCACCTGAATAATTCTGCTGATTGCTGGACCCAGACCACCTGTGACTCACCAGAAGACTGTATAGATCAAGACACTGAAAAATGACCAGGTGGTAGGGGCGTAGCACCCCTTTGATAAATTTCTCCTACATGACTCCTAGTGAATTACTTAAAATATGCCTTAAATTTGTCCTCAAAACATTAAAATTTTTGTCATAAACATATTCTGAGAATATGGTCTTTGAAGTTTGTGAGGCAGAGAAATACTAATGTAACAATGTCCACAGAGAAGCTAGTAATAAACCTGAATGTTTCAATCAGGGTTAACCGAAATAGACCTTACATTGTAGAGAATGGGTGTTTAAAACCTGTAGAATTCCTGAAAGAAATGAGTCAGGAGATTAGCCTGGTCTCCAGGGAAAAGGTATTTATGCTTTAAAATGTTGCAGAGAACTAAATGTTCCTACTTAGAACTGCCCTAGGGTAAGAATGGCTGTGCGACATGAGCCACTATTAAAGCATGCCACTACAGCAGCAATGTAGGGATCCTTCCAAAGCATGGGGATGCACATCTCTTTATTCGTGTGGCAGCAGTTTTACTGTGACAGCACTGAAGGACTAAAACCAGAGAACTGTAATGACAAAGCATTAAAACCAGTCAAGAAATACCTCTCCTTTCTCTCTTTTGATGCATGGGAATATACAAGTAGATACAGGTCTACATGTACAAACATATTTATATAGATGTATGTATGGTTTTTTTTGTATATATAGATATATATACACATGCATACGTACTTATATGTATGTTTCCAGTTAGCTAATCAGCTACCAGTTCCTTTTCCTATGCCAGAATAATTATTAAATAAAATTGTATGGCTTTAATTTTTGCAAGTTCTTAATTACAGAATGATTCTTAAATTTGTAATTTTCAGGGAAAATGTGTGTGACACTTT
Organism: Ibidorhyncha struthersii; assembly: GCA_013398815.1. NCBI lineage: Eukaryota > Metazoa > Chordata > Aves > Charadriiformes > Charadriidae > Ibidorhyncha > Ibidorhyncha struthersii. Next base: position 85,851 of record VZSZ01002987.1, on the reverse strand, counting down.
CACAGGGAAGAACAAGAGTTTGACAAACACACATATGGACAAGAAATAAAATCTTTTGATCCAAATACATCACACAAGCCCCTTGTAGGAATGTATTTTCAATGACGCAAAGCAGTTGGGACAGCACTGGTTGTCTATATCCAATTTTCATTATGAAACAACATTGAAATACATAATGGAAAATTTAATCTGATCTGGGAGATTGAGGATATTAGCATGAAGACTAAAAACCTTAACTTAGATGCAGTCTCATAGCATTTCCTTATTGTTTGACTTTGTTTTACTTGTCACATGTACATGCACATGTGTGCATGCTTGAACTAAGGCATTCATTGGTATAGATATGATTTTTGATAAACACCTCTTTGTTCCTTCTGTTGGGGTTTTCAGAAAGTCTAGTTCTACTTCAGAGAGATTTTAAATGTGTGTTCTTCCTTCTGGTTTTACTCCTGAAAATGGAAATTTTTTATAGTCAATTCACTACAAGAACATAGTAAATATTGCTTTTTTCTATAACGTAATTCTGTATAATAAATATTAATCTTACTTCTGAAACTGTGGACACCAAAGCTAATAAAAATGTGGGCACCAATGTTAATAAAAAAATAAATTAATTAATCAAAATGTGGGCACCAATGCTAATAAAAATATACCATTTGTATCACTAGTGTTAACAGCTTTTTAAAAAAATAGTATATTCAAAATCTTTTTTATAATGGCCTCTTCCAATTTTTTGTGCAGCAAATTCTAAAATACAAGTCCTCTTTGCTCTAAAGAATTTATACAAGTTTTTGTCCCTGACTCCTTGAAATTTTAATCTCTTCTTGGCTTAAACACTGCAGTTTGGCCCACCAAACCACCAAATATTAGCTATAAAAGAGACAGTTATCTCTTGCTGCAGCAGCTCTTTTCCTTTCTAAGTGCTGAAGAAGCACTGAAGTGTGGTGAGGCAGAGACTGGTGGAGGCGTGGATGGGACATCAAGGTACCAGCAAAGGCCCCTGAGAGGGGCAAGAGCTGAGGGTCCAAGACCAGCAGACCCACCACCTTGTGCATCAGGCTGTGCCTGCGATTTTGGGATCACAGGCAAGAAGGAAAGTGGTCTTGGGCCTGGCTGCCTGCTGTCAGTGTCAAAGGTCTAGACAGGGTAATTAATCAGGGTTGGTTTTTTTTCAATTTGGGGTGGATGAGGAGCTTAAAGAGATGATTCTTGACTCATCACACAGCACAAAGGTTGGGCATACATTCACTCTCTAGTCCAGGGATGGGACTGGACTGTGGAGAACTGGGGAGCAGGATTTACAGGCAGCTCCCAGTGAGATTTCAGTCTTATTGGTAAGTGTAAAGAAAAGGAAGGAAATAAAGGGTTGTCTCTTTTTTTCTTCTTTGAGTGATGTCAGGCTTTCCATTTCCACTGTACCCATTAAGCTGTCATGTGTAATATGGACTTGAATTTTTTTCCTTGCAATTGATTCACTCTATAAAAGAAAAAGTTTTCTTTTCAGAGAACTGATGGCTATCAGCAAGAGGAAGTTGTTGATGAGAGGTGGGAAAAAGAGTCCTAAATAAGTATTTGCAAGCATTATTTTTCACAGAAGTGACTGGTTTTCTGTGACTACTCCAAAACGCTTTTCAGTAGTTTTTCACAAACTGTAAATTCCAAAATATGAGTGATTTTTTTTTTTTCTCCCAGGAAGTTCACATGTAATAAGAGTTTCTAAGTTGTTTTCATGTTGTTTTCACATGGCATTTCTTGTCAGAAATGGTCTCAGTCAATCCTCTAGAAATCTCTCTGATTTTCAAAACAAATCTCTCATTATGATAAAAATATGATTTATATGACTGATCACATGAGCCAGCAATGGGCCCTTGCAGCAAAAAATGCTAATGGTCTCCTGGCCTGCATTAAGGAGGAGTGTTGCCAGCAAGTCAAAGGAGGGGATCCTTCCTCTCTACTGAGTCCTGGGGAGGCCCCACCTGGATTATTGTGTCCAATTCTGGGTTCCCTGGTAAAGAGAGACACAGATATACTGGACAGAGTACAACAAAGGGCTACAAAGATGATGAAGGGACTGTAGTGCTTCTCCTAAGACAAAAAGCCTAGAAAGCTGGGACTGTTGAGCCTGAAGCCGTGGATGCTCAAGAGTATTAATTATACCAATATATATAATTACCTGAAGGGAAGGTGCAAAGAGGACAGGGCCAGGTTTTTTTTCAGTGCTGCTCAGTGACAGGATCAGGGGAAACGGGCACAAATTGAAACACAGGAGGTTCCTTCTGAACATCAGGAAACACTTTTTCACTTTGAGGGTGACGGAGCACTGGCACAGGTTGCCCACACTCGTAGTGAAATCTCCATCCTTGGAGATATTGCAAAACCGTCTGGACATGGTCCTGGGCAACCTAGCTGTAGGTGGTCCAGCTTGGGCAGGGAACTTGGACCAGATGAACTCCAGAGGTCCCTTCCAGCCTCAACTATTCTGTGCTCATGTCATAAATAACCAAAGATATCCGTGGCATGAGTATTTTTAAAACACAGTATAACAATGAAACGTAATTACATGAAGTAACAGTCTCCTAAAAGTTGAAACCTGCTTATGGAGAGCATACAAAGAAAATGAGTGTAAACTTATTTTTTTTACTTTTTTTGCTTTAAACAATTAAGCTGTCTGTATATTTGGCAGAATTATCAAGCATGACAAAAGAGATCTTCCGGCATCTTGTGGAAGGTTTTCAGATCTCGCTAAAGACTTCAGGAGATGAGGGCACTGAACTGCTTGTAGGATCAATTCAAAATCAATGCAACTCTATTCTGTGAGAATGACTCAAAATCCTGCAGTCAAGTATATTAAGTCAGTAATTATGTGTCTCAAATAAGCAGCAAAGTATGTATCTGAATGTAGAACTTCCTTACAAAATATTCTTGGGAATTTTGCATATTTGATTGAGCTACCCATTGTTTGGCACATACTGTAGGAAACTGTTATACGTAACACTGGCATTGTAGGTGGAATGGGTTTCTTAACGTTTTAGTTTCCAGTTTGCATTGATTTTATGTTGAGTGTATGTTTTCCACAAATTTAAATTTGGTTTGGTTTTCTTCATGTTCTTTTCTAGACACAGTTAAAATACCTGGATGAAGACATTGTTTCTTGAAAGGCAAAAATAGCAAAAATGCTGCTGAGTGGTTCAACTTCCCTCCCAGAAAAAAACCTGTTGTTCCAGCACAGCAAAACTTGCAGACCTCTAAAATATTATTTAAAATTGAAGTGTCTTTGTGCTGGCCATAACATGAGATATTTCATTTTGAAAAAAAAATTTATAGAAGAATAAGTCTGAACTTTTTGGCAATGGAAGTACCATGTCTCCTTTATCCCTTCAGTGAACGGATGGTCTTGGTGAGCAGAGAAAAAAATCCAAGTATAAATACGTGCCATTTCCGGTGTACCTTTTTGATAGGGATTAATCATTATAAAGAGTCCAAAAGGAGAACTTGATTAATGAAAAAATCAGTGACAGGAGGGAACTGTGGCCCTGTAAGCATTCCAATGAATGACAAAGCAATTCTGAATTCAAAGTTGCAGCTCCTGCGATGTTCACAAGCACCAGGAGCAATAGCGATACTGATGCTTCTATTATGATATTCTTCAAGTTTTGCATCTGTGCCACCTATTTGAAGGAATATGTCTCCTGGTTGCATGGTAAAAATTCGGAGAATCTGCTCTGACTTCAGTTGAAATTTGCATTGGTGTAACTGAAATAACAAAATTAGCTTTTAGCAATTAATACTGGTTGACAGAAAAGTGGGGAAAGCAAGTTTCTGTTCTCTAGTATGTACAAGTAAAGTGCTGCTTGTTGTAATTTTTCCAGAATATAAATAAACTCTCCAATCAATAAAATACATCCAATGCATATTTTCCTTTGGCTCAGTATCTTTATCAGTCACATAAGATAAAACTATGACTCAGAAAGCACTGATCACCAGTGACTGTTTAAATCAAATTGTTCTGAAATTGGCTATACCAAACCATACAAATGAAAATCTGGATCAGTCAGGCGATAAGTTATTATTTATAACCTCATTTATTTGTTTACAGTCTTGAATAAAAAAACAGTTACCTCCAAAGTGTGAAAACTCAGAGCTATTTCCAGAGCAGACTGAAAAAGGGATCTTGAATCTAATAGACTTAACCCTTTAAAGAAAGCTTGTTTCATTATAAACAAAAAAAAAAAAAAATCTCGTGATGTACTTCTCTAATTAACCTCTACATAATCCTGAGTGACACTTAGTTTAATAGATTTATGGGTCAATCAAATATCGCTGTCTGGTTAGAACATGGTCATGTTTTCAGAGCAAAAGCATTTTACTAAAGGACAAAAAATTTGCATAATCAGCTTGACAGAGGATGGAGGTCAAAGTACTTCTTATTGCCACTCTTAAAGGCACAGATATTCTTCATAGTGAAGAGGGAACAATATTTCTCAGTCCAGCCCTTGATTTAATTGGCTGGTGGACCTTGAATTTTTGGTTCAGTGGATTAACTAGAATTCATCTAGTCTACAGAAGAATTTCTAATTTAAAGTTGACCTGGTTGTCACAAGTGTTACCAGAGAGGAGCTGACAAAAGCCAAACAAGATTCGTGGGTGGTATGGTAGTTCCTGACATCAAGTTTAGACGTAGTAAAAATATGTGCAGAGTTTTTAGAGTTGGATCAGATTTCTAAGGTTACCAAACTTTTGCTTAGCACAACTACAAGGCAAAATTGTACAGACTTTTTTAGCTTGCCTAAGTTTTCAGTGATTCCTGACACTCAAATATTGAGGTCACATCCAGGATTTCTCCCACTGCAAGTGGTGGGCACTTGCTCTTTAAATCCACAAATAAAATGTTATTCTAAAATGGGAAAAGCATAGGGGGAATTTTGCATCATAATTATCTTTTTATTCTGTGAAAAGTAATTTTCCAAATACATTGCAGAGTACAGTTTTGCCCTCCAAAGAAACTGAAAATAACCCTTATAGATGTGGTCATGGTGGACAATAGCTGGCAGTTGTTGCAGAAACAGTAATAGCACCCTTGTGTAAATACACAACTATACAATCTTTAATTTCATAATTACATACTATTTTTCCTTGCCTCATTCAGTGTTCAGTGCTTACTTAATGAACCTCTATTGCAATGATTTGTTTTATCATCTTCATTCAGTATGGCCCTGGGCATATTTACTGCACTACTGTGTTATATATTGAATTATTGATTTCCTAACAAGTTTTTTTCTATAAAATTCATTGCTGAAGTATGAGAGTGCAGTTATTATTAATTAGAAAAAAAAAAAGAAATATTAATTAATTTACCTTCACAACTCCAGGCGTACTTTCTGTTTTACCTGCAGACTATATCTACATTGTTTAGCCTAGGAGCAATCACAGGCTCAAATTGCCACACTGCCCAATCTAGGAAGCCTGTAGCTGGGATACATACATATCCATAGTGCTTTGCCTTGTTAAGTCTTTCTGTCAAAAAGTCTCCACTGATTTGCCTGCCTTCCATTAAATATTGCTCCAAGACATTCTGGGATATACAGGAGCAGCTTTCATGGTGAGTATACGTACCTGTGATCATACCGGTGCATTTACACAGCTCTTGGTGGCATATTTGGACATACCATAAAGGGTAGCCTTTGGACACTTCATATTATATAGTAACTTATATCTTTAGAGCATTGTACTGTTGTCATCAGCTGCTGCAAACACTCAGATCCTCTTGCAAACTACAGACTTTCGGACTTAAATGAGGAGCCCACAAAATTAAAAATGTAGAAGCTGGACCACCTGTGTAAAAGTTGAGCTTAAATAAAATGCCAAAGAAAGCTCTAGACAAAGGAAAAAACGTCTCCAGAGCAATGCTCACATGTCTAAGTGTAACTCTGTGTTTCCTATAACTCTTCCCACATTGAATACCTTCAAGTTTTGGCAAGGGGATGAATTAAAACATTTTGAGGTGAGGCCAGTTGTTTGGGGAAAATAGATTGCTGGTCAGAAATACATGCTCAAGAACATTTCAATAAGCAGCCAACGTATCAGTCTAAATTAGAATGACTTAAATAAGTAACTCCTAGTGTTTCCTTAACAGTATATTAGTAATAGCTGAGTATGCACCCTTTAGCAGTGATAACTGTGTACGTATTGTTGCAGTAGTATCTTTGTAAGCTTCAGAAAGGTGCAGAGACAATGCAGAGTAGTGTAAACTATTTTAAGCTTGCAAATGGAATTAACTTTCACCATTCGATGTCAAGATATCTACTTTCCTGTTGACTATAAGAGTGTAAGAGAGAAAAAGAGTGGAAGATAGATAATATTTGGGGGCCAACTTCACCTGATATGATGAACTAGGAAAAGATCTTTCTTATTTCATACTCCTCATATGAGGCGTCTGCACATAGTTTTTTTAAAGAGTTGCTTCCTTCTGCTTTTTTTTTTTCAAATGAAAATATTTGCACTTGCAGTAAGTAGTAAAGTGAAGTGAGTCTGGGAAGCTGTGGGTCTGTTGGGAGGATTTATATATTGGATCTGTATGTAATAAACAGATGGTCTGTATCATAAGACATTGAGGTGCTGGAGTGTGTCCAGAGAAGGGCAACAAAACTGGTGAGGGGTCTGGGGGACAAGTCTTATGAGGAACGGCTGAGGGAACTGGGTCTGTTTAGCCTGGAGAAGAGGAGGCTGAGGGGAGATCTTATCAATCTCTACAACTACCTGAAAGGAGGTTGTAGAGAGATGGGGACTGATCTCTTCTCCCTAGTGACAAGTGATAGGATGAGAGGAAATGGGTGTGAGTTAAGCCAGGCGAGGTTTAGGTTGGATATTAGGAAAAATTTTTTCACTGAAAGGGTTATCCAGCATTGGAATAGGCTGCCCAGGGAGGTGGTGGATTTGCCATCCCTGGAGGTGTTTAAAAAAAGGGTAGACATGGTACTTGGGGATATGGTTTATATGTGTTTTTTGTCAGGTTAAGTTAATGGTTTGACTTGATGATCTTAAAGGTCACTTCCAACCTTAATGATTCTATGGTTCTATGATTAAGCTCCATAGGTTCAAAGTTTCTTGGAAGTACCACATGCTTAAACAGACTCCACAGAATTACTTCTGCACATGCACAGTATACAGCATCCCAAATAGATCAGCTTTGTTGCACATGTGTAAACCACCTGTAAAGCACATAGACAACCGATAGGACACTTCTCTTAAGACAATGAGTCCGGTAGCCATAGCTTCATTATAAAAGGCCTTATTTTTAGAGTATCTAACCTCCTGATCTCCTCCCTCCAGCATACCTTTTATAATGAGCTATTGAAGTATGCATTTCTTCTTACTATGCCAGTAAACCTAAACAGATAGATACACGTTTTACTTTGTAATAAATACACAATCTCTCTTAAGAATTTTTCAACTAAGGTTACAATATTTTGTAATGTATGATACAGCTTTCTAAACTACAAAACTTTTACAAAGGCTTTTGTTTCCATCTTAATGTTTTATTTTGCTTACAACACCTCATTAGGACACTTTATGTGAGTTTACCTAATTGAAGTCCTTCTGCTTCTCACATTAGTAATTTCCTTCCTTTGTTATTATCCCAAGCACGGCATTATGAAGAATATGTCCTTTTAAATTATAAATAGTAACTTTATCTTGAATTACACTCATTATATGCAATGTATTACCAAAATCACTGTCAGTAAGAAAAAATACTGGGATGAATGAAATCAAATTATTGGATCATGAAATCGGTATTCCTAAAATAGCTGCTGTGTTACTTGATGGGCCAGATGCTGAGCTGTGCTCTCTGTCCCTGTCTGATGATTGCTTTGGAGCTTACAGGCAAAAATTACAGTAAATTTTTCCTCATTTGTGAATTGAAAGATAATCTATACATGTCCTGGAAAACACTCTCTCTGTTGTTCATACAACATTAATTTACTATCAGAGTTGCATAGTGCCTTTTCATGCTTTCTGATATGGTGGGGAGGAAAACAGAAGTTCACTTCCATCTCAGCATGCATAGTTTTGCTTCTGTCTGCTCAAAAAGCAAAAAATGTGGGCTTGTCTGTTTGTCCAATTCAAATGATTTTTGTAACTCTGTTTTTGGAGCTTTGCATTTGCTTTTCAGTACCCTTCTTCTTTCATGGGAAAAGACAAAGTGTCCTGGTTAGATAGAACAGAACCAATTTTCTTTTCAGTAATTTTACTTTTCAGTTAAGTATCTTCCATCTAACTGCACTTTCTGAAATTAACGGCATATTTTTCAGATAGTGTCTGCTTCTAGCAAATAAGATCTGGTGTTTATAGTTAATACCAAGGAATTGTATGCGGAGGCGCTCCTGCTTATACTTATTTCTATAACAATCAAGGTCAGCTAACTTTGTTATGAACCAAGTTGGAGAGCTGGAATCGGAAGAGTGTAAAGGGTTCACACGTGTTGGGAGGAGCGGACATGACAGGTGACCCACAACTGAACAACGGGGTATTCCATCCCATCTGCCTCATGCTCAGTATAAAAGCTGAGGGATCAAAGAGGTCAGCCTTTTTCTTCAATGGCTGGCATCCAAGGAGGACTCTGTTCGTCTGCCTTTGATCCC
>VZSZ01002987.1:52886-77100 GCA_013398815.1 Ibidorhyncha struthersii | reverse complement strand
TTCATTAAAGTAGTGTTAGTTTTATTTTCAACCCATAAGTGTCTCCCTTATTTTCTCTCCCTTCTCTTCTGGGAAGGGAGAGAGGGGTTAGAGGGAGCATCTGTCATTTGTTTAGTGGCCAGCCCAGACCACACCATGACACAGAAGAATACTGATTTTCAAGAAGTATCTTCCTAACATACAAAAATTCATTAGCAAAACAGCAATTGACAACATTTTTAACCCTCTAAGACATATGTCAACATTTTCTTTCCGTGGAGACCCACTGGACAAATCCACATTCCTCACAGATCAAAAGGAAAGATTGTTTGCACAAGGTTTGGGTGGAAGATGAGGAGGTCATGACAGTGACTTCATGAACTGTTCAGAAACAGGAACCAGTCCACAGGAATATGGATTTTATTTGGGTGAAAAGCAGAGTCTTAATACACCGATGTTTGTATGGCTTAAGACCCCTGGGCTTGCTATCCATATGACAGGAAATGCCCTTGAGAAATATAATTTGTATTGTTAGCCCCATTGAGTGTTGCGATTTTCAGACCCAAGCTCCTTGCCTGAGCTTCAGATCTTACAATTTTTCTTCTGGTTGTCTATAGAATGTCCCCCTCACTTTACTGATAGTGTCTCAAATCCAACATCTGGTGAAAATCAGAGGAGAGGTAGTATAATTAGATCCTGAAAGGTTGTGTATATTACTGTTAATATAATAAAATCTCTTACCTTCAACATTTTGTCATAGATTTATTTCTAATACGTAAAGCTAAAGTTTCGAGAGTGATAAATTAGGAAACAACCATAGCTCATAAATTGAGCTTTCCTGCAAAGCTGATTACAAATGGGAACTCAAATCATCCCAAATTAAACCACACTTTCTATTATGTGTTTGTATTGGCAATTACTTTAAAGTAAATGTAAAAGTAGTTATGGGAAGACAAGAAGAAAAATTTATCATATTATTACCACTACTTTCTATCAGGGGAAAAAAAACCCTAAACTGCAGCCTATGATGTTTGTATTTTCAAAAGAATGATTTGAATGCTGCCCTTGGTAGAAAAAATGTAGGCTTAATTGTGGCTTTGCATTCTTGACTCCTACATATCTCAGTTTGATTCTCAATTTTTCTTTTCTTTTTTTCCTTTTTATTTTTTAACACAAGCTCTTAAAAAAAAAAACTTAATTATTAAGCATTTCACTACCCTGGCATTTTTACTATAAACATGTGGGCATAGGTCTCCTACAAATGGGTTAGAAGGAGATAAATCACTCTCCTTGGCACTTCCCCTGGTTTGCCAACTTCGTTAGCCAGCTTCTGCAGATGCCCCTCCTGGCACCAAAACCCAGGAGCCTGCAGGAAACAAAAAGATGCCAGGTTTCTCCTGATGCCCAGGAAGGCTTTGTTGCTGTAGGAGAATGCTGTGTGTTTTGATAAATGCCACTGTGCTGAATCAGCATGGTGGGCAGTTTAACTTTGTGACCTTCTTGAAGTTGACGATTTCCCCCATAGACAGTCTTTGACATAGCCTATAACACACTGTCAAAACTACTGAAGTAAAAGAGAGCTGTATTTATTTACTGTTAAGTCATCCTTCCTCTGTGCAGATCTCAGGTGTCTTGGCATTCTCCTGGACAATTTCATATCCTTTATTGTTTCCATCAGTTGTGTACAGTGGGTTTTTTTTATTTGAGGGAATGCATTCTTTGCACAGCCTCCTTCTGTCACCCTGACATTTCACATGTGCCTTTAGTGTCTGGGTCTAGTTTCTAGAAAAGATTCAGAACAATTTTGTAGTGTCTTGCAGCCTAAACTTTGCTACTGTTGCATTTACTGTATCTGGAGACACAGAGGCAGCTTTCATTTTAGGCAATGGTTTTAGGATCAGGATTATCCACATTAGAAAATAAAAGCAAAATGCAATCTACCTGTATTTGGGGCAAAAAAGAAACAACCCCCCAAAAAAACCCAAAACTAAACCAAACCAACATTTTATTACTGCTGTGGATGCAACTACTGAGGACTAATTTTAGAGGGCTTTAAAGTCTCACATACAGGTTTCTAAGCTTGAAAGCTGTCTCAGCTTCTCAGAGCAGGGTACGCACAATCAGATCCTTACGTGAGGATGAGGAAAAAATCCTTAGGACAACAGTATGCCATTTTTTGAGACAAATAGGTTTACAGAAGGCTGTGGTTATTTAAAACAAGTGTCCTTTTCGTTCCTCCCATCTCATTCCCCAATGCATTCTGACTACTTTTTCATTCGCAATAGTGGATGGGGTATTCAAGTAAGTATTTTTACATTAGCTATTGCTCAGTTTTTCCACAGGCATTGGCACAACAGGCCTTTTGCTGCCCCCAGCAGACTTCTGACTCAAGTAGCTGACCGCCTGCTAGTGCCTAAGGCCAGCCCTAAGAGATCCTTCTTTCCTCAGTCAGTCACTGTTTGTAGAGTGGATAGTGGTATATCAAACAGTGCACTGAGATCATCTGAACTGGGAGGATAAAAAAAGCTTGAAGCAGTACATTCTGATCACTGTCAGTATCTGAAGCAGGGGATGACCAGACTGAAACCACCAGATTTGCCATTAAGGGGAACATACCATTAGAGTTTTATGGTCTCATTACCAAATACAGCAAATATTTTTCATGATAAAGGAACACATGTTTACTCTAAACTAAGCACCATTTCATGTATTAGTTTGGGAGTTTCTTGCCCCAAATCAAGTAACACAGTTAAATTTATTATAGGACATAAAGACTATAAATGAACCACATTAGATAGCTACAGGAGAGACTATCCTGTGTTCAGTGTCTTCAGGCACAAGGCCTACAAGGACAGTTTAAGTTTTCCTCAGAGCACTGTTCAGGACTTCTGTGCTTACCTGGATTTAACACCAAAAAATTTCTTCTGTATTCATTGTAAATGCATAATCTCATAATCTATGTCACCTGGTAAAACTAACAAGTACTTCTGTTTCACCTTCTGCTTTTCCCCTGGCTATTCCCCTCCTCCCAGTATATAGTAATTTATTGCATCTTACATTGACTCAATCACTTAACAGGTCCCAGATACTTTTTCGTCTTGCTAATCTGCATCTACTAGACCATCATGTCACGACCCTTCTTGCCCAGCATAAGGATGGAGGGAACTAATATGTACATTTTCCAATCCTTTTTTAGTCATCTATAAAAAAAAAAAAAAAAAAAGACAATTAACACAAGCAGAAAATAGCAGAAGAAAGGCTGAAAAAATCACTTTTTATTACATGCTCCCACACACAGAATAGTTTAATGTATGATACTAACCAAAGTCTTATCACAATTCTGTGAAGACTGCATGCTAAGCAAAGGATTTCTGAAATCTGGAAGGAATCTCATCAACATTCAAAACTAACAAATGGACAAGAGCTGCCATAAAATCCATAGACAATGTAGATATTGTCTTTTGAACCCCTTCCCCAAATATAATCTAGTTTGATTTCATTGAAGGAAAATGACACACATCAATGCTCTGTCATGAATAAAGAGCACTTTTATTTGTAGCAGAGCAATATGCCAAACCAAGGACTGGTGGTCCAATGGTAGTGTGTGCATGCCTTTGTTTATGCACACACTGTGTTCATCTGTGCGCTGGAATGCACATATAATATAAAGTACATAACATTAATACACTGGTCTGATAAATAACAAATAACCTTATAATCTCTTATAAACTATGACTAATGGTAGAACATTTCAGTTGTTGGTTTTGTGTCATCTGAATGTATGTACCTATGCCTATGTGCCTAGGAATTACTGTATGTGCATACAACACATCTTGGAGTTCAAGATCCTTATGGCAATGAGGAGGGCACACAATAAGCTTGCTACCCTGAACTTCAGGAGAGCAGACTTTGGCCTTTTTGGGGATCTGCCTGGCAGAGTACCATCGGATAAAGCCCTGCAGGGAACAGGGGCCCAAGAAAGCTGGTGAATATACAAGGATCACCTCCTCCAAGCTCAGGAGCATTGCATCCCAACAAAGAGGAAGTCAGGCTAAAATACCAGGAGGCCTGCATGGATGACCAAGGACATCCTGGACAATCTCAGAAAAGGGAAGCCAACTGAGGGTGGAAGCAAGGACAGGTAGCCTGGGAAGAATACAAAGAAATTGTCTGATTAGCCAGGGATCAGGTTAGGAAAGCTAAAGACCAGATAGAGTTAAATCTGGCTAGGGACACCAAGAAAAGCTTCTATGAGTATGTGGATGACAAAAGGAAGACTAGGTAAAATGTGGGCCCTCTCCAGAAAGAAACGGGAACCCTGGTCACCTGGGACATGGACGAGGTTGAGGTACTTAATGACTTTTTTGCCTTGATCTTCACTGGCAAGTGCTCTAGCCACACGTCCCAAGTCACAGAAGGCGAAGGCAGGGACTGGGAGAATGAAGAACTGCCCACTGCAGAAGAAGACCAAGGTCAAGATCATCGGAGGAACCTGAAGATGTACAAGTCCATGGAACCTGATGAAATTCATTTGTGGGTCCTAAGGGAACTGAAAGATGACCTTGTCAAGCTACTGTCTGTCATTTTGAGAAGTCGTGGCAGTCCAGTGAAGCTCCCGCTGGCTGGAAAAGCAGAAACATAACCCTCATTTTTAAAAAGGGACAAAAAGAATACCTGGGGAACTACAGGCTGGTCAGTCTCTCCTCTGTGCCAGGTAAGATCATGGAGCAGATCCTCCTGGTAAATCTGCTAAGGCATATGGAAAATAAGGAGGTGATTGCTGACAGCTAACATGGCTTCCCTAAGGGCAAATCGTGTCTGAAAAATTTGGTGGACTTCTACGATGGCATTACAGCACTTGTGGATAAGGGAAGACCACTGTCATCATCTACCTGGACTTGTGCAAGACATTTGACACTTTTCCAATGACATTGTTGTCTCTAAATTGGAGAGATATGGATTTGCCTGATGGACCACTTGGTGGATAAGGGATTAGCTGGACAGTTGCACTCAAAGAGTTGTGGTCAACAGCTCAATGTACAAGTGGTGAGCTGTGATGAGTGGCATTCTTCAGGGGTTGGTATTGCACCTGGTGTTGTTTAACATTTCTGTTGACAACATGGACAGTGGGATCGAGTGCACCCTGAGCAAATTTACCAAAAAAAAACAAGCTGTGTGGTGCAGTCGACAGGATGCCATCCAAAGGGATCTGGACAGATTTGATATGTGGGCCTGTGCAAACCTCATGAAGTTCAACAAGGCCAAGTACAAGGTCCTGCACGTGGGTCGGGGCAGTCCCAAGCACAAATACAGGCTGTGCAGAGAATGGATTGAGAGCAGCCCTGAGGAGAAAGACTTCAGGGTGTTGGTGGATGAGAAGATCAACATGACCCAGCAATGTGCACTTGCAGCCCAGAAAGTGAACCACATCCTGGCCTGCATCAAAAGAAATGTGGCCAGCAGGTCGAGGGAGGTGGTTCTGCCCCTCTGCTCTACTCTGGTGAGAGCCCACCTGGAGTACTGCCTTCAGCTCTGGGGTCCCCACATAAGAAGGGCATGGACCTGTTTGGAGTGAGTCCAGAGAAGGGCCACAAAGATGATCAGAGAGGGGCTGGAGCATCTCTCCTATGAAGACAGGCTTAGAGAGCTGGGGTTGTTCAGCCTGGAGAAGAGAAGGCTCCAGGGAGACCTTATAGCAGCCTTCCAGTACTTAAAGAGGGCCTACAGGAAAGGTGGGGAGGGACTCTTTATCGGGGAGTGTAGTGATAGGACAAGGGGTAATGGTTTTAAACTGAAAGAGGCTGTATTTGATTAGATATGAGGAAGAAATTTTTCACTCTGCGGGTGGTGAGACACTGGCACAGGTTGCGCAGAGAAGCTGTGGATGCCCCATCCCTGGAAGTCACCAAGGCCAGGTTGGATGCGGTTTGAGCAGCCTGTTCTAGTGGGAGGTGTCCCTGCCCATGGCAGGAAGGTTGCAACTGAATGGTCTTTAAGGTCCCTTCCAACTCTAACCATTCTATGATTCTCTGACCATTCTAACACATATTTACTAATGAATGCTACCATTGTGTAGAGAGCTCAAAAGTTTATGGCACCGATAACATTTTAATAAATCCCACCTGTAACTGCATCACTCTATTAGCCTGCAGGGGCTCCATCACACAGGTTGAAACCCCCACAATAGGAAGAACAGTGGCTTCACATGCAACCCTGAGCCTCTACGGGTGGAGGAATCCCAGTAGCTGTCCTTCAGTGTTTGTTTCTGCTTTTCTGTGGTGCCACATGCCCTGCAGCAGAGCAGAACTTCGGCCCCCACTACTGTGTTCGCTATGGTATTCTGCACATATCCTGGCTCACTGTAGAGTAGGTATGGTAATTTATGAAGCAAGGAGTAACTTAAGATGAACATGTGAAATTGTTCACAAAGAAGATAAGGGATAATAGATATACAAACCACAAACCGTACTGTATCAGAATTATGTTTAACTGTAAAGCAAGCTAAATTCTTTATGATGAGAAGATACAAAAGAAGCAACCCAAACAATCTTAACTCTAGCTCCACTTCTAATAAGGAAGTCAATCTTTAAAAATCAGAGGTCTTGGAATTATAGAATCATTGACATGATAGTCATAATCACATGCCATTTATCATTTTCTACCGGATATATTATTATGGCAAGAAGAAGAACAGCTATGTGGGGCGATGATGTGAAATATATTCATATGTGTGAAGAGTGCACGGGTATTCTTAGGCGCAATGCAAAATGGGGGAACAAAAAGAAAAAGATGGGAAAGAAGCAGAGTGTCCTTATGCTGTCATTTATTGTCTCACCTAGCCCAGAGAGTACATTTTGGTGACCTTTGTACCTTTCTTACTTTTTATTCACCTTACAGAGCTTCTTTGTAATAATGGGTGCTATGTGCCTACTGCCAATATGTGGGCAGACAGCCTGATTTGACTGTATTTTCCTATAGCTCACTGTTCAGTTCTGTGAGGTAAGAACACTCTGAAAACTTGTTTCAGACACTGAGTGTTAATAATGTTCTTCATCACATAGGTGGCACACTATATATCTCAGGAACACACTCTTTCCCATCACTTTTCTAAAATTAAAGAAGATTTTTGTGTTTTATAAGTACAGTAGGTTCACACAACAAAGATGGGATCCAGGATATCTAATGTAGGAAAATCTTTTTTCCTACCATTGCTTTCTTTGTCTTGAACCATTGCAGTATTTTATTGCAAGGGACTAATGTTTTTATTCTATGGGGTAAAGCAGTGTGGCATTTGCTTTTTTTTTTTTCCCCTTCAGATCTGTGAGCCTGCAGGTGCAGCAACCGTTTCCAAAGATGGAATGGGTGTATCACTTGACAGAGAAGATATGTCATATACACTTTCATTTTTTTTGCCTTACAGTTTTGACTGTTGTAAAAATCAAAATTATTCAGGACATAAGAACTGGATGAAGTTTGCTTTAACAAATGAAGACGACAACAGCATGCAATATGCAATTGAGTACAACTACATACATAAAAAAGAACAACTTTACAGACAGCAAAATTGCCCCTTTATGGGTCAGTGATAGCCATAGTGAAGGGTGTTCCATTTATCTGATATTCACAGTAATTAGGTAACTGCCTCTTTACAACAAAAAATGCCTTTCTTTCAACAGTTTTACTGTAAGTGGCCATTCTAATGTAACTGCCATTGATCATTACATCATATTATCATTGAGTGATTACTCAGTAAATATTAGACAACATAGTTGTTACCTTCAACTTCAGTATTTGCATAAAACGCATAGTTGATGAATAGAGATACATTTTCTGGAGAGCAAAAACTAGCTATACAATGAGCTATTTCTTTTCTCAGCATCACACGCAGACACATACTGATTTCGGTGTTATCTTCTTTAGGCATATTCCTATGCAGCCTGAGTCTTGCAAAACTTTACTAAGTAACAGTTATGTGCATTTAAATACACCTGAAGATTTTGCAGATAACAACACTTAAAGGACAATAATACATTTGCTTTGGGAAGACTCTTGGTAAAACACTTATTCTTCTGGCATAGACTCGTCCCAGGTATTTGATCTGAATTCCATTGATTCATAGCCTTTTACTTTGGTGGAAATACATATTTGTGGCTTGATACAGTAAATTCAATATGGAGTCAAGAACATGCAGTAATAACAGAAACCTGTGGGACAACTGTTAACTCATTCAGATACTGGCTTCAGAAAGCAGGCAAAGGGCAAGTAAGTATTGTGCTTGAGGAGAACGTGAGGGTGGTTCAGAACATATTAGATCAACTGTGTTGTGTGTAAGTCATTTAGAATTCAGTATGTCAAAGTACAGAAACCTTGTGGCTTTTAAAGAGCCATGCTGGAGTAAATTTGCATTCTATTATTTCCATATTATGTCCCCTAGGCCTCAGTAATGACTACAGAAAGCAATTCCAGATGAGTTATGCTTGTGAAAACACGCATACGTGGCTGCTGCTTGCAGCAACAGTCTTACACCTGTCCAGTTAAACTACAGTGACACATACCAAGTACTTCAACATGATATTAAATTGTTTATGTCTCTAACAAATGTCAAAAAATGAACACTATCAGGCTGAAACACTGGACTTTGTTTTCGTAAAGACCTGATACGACAAACATCAGCGATATCCCATTAAGCTCCACTATCGAATAAAGAGTTGCACTTAATCTTGTCCACTGGCAGAGCAGATAAATGCAGCTCTTGAGGTGCACAGTGTGCTGCTGCTGCCCCCTTAAGACAAGTAAACATAAATAATTGTATGTATGCTGTAGTTTGTCTACGTTTTCTGAAAGATGTTTCTCTACAAGCTATTAAAGAGTGATTATAATAAGAGGCTTGCCTAGTGCAAGCTGATGCAACAATAAGTTCTGTCTATTACAAGACCTATAAAAAAAAAAGGTTTAGTTTAAGGACCTCAGAGAATATGACAACCAGAAATTTTTTTATCAATTCATATAGGAAACTTTCAGACAGCAAGGCACAAACTCTGAAACCAAAGATATAGTTAACGCTACTAAAACTTGAAGAAGAGCTATTAGCGGGAAGAAAAAAAGGTTCAGTCCCTACCCATGCACTTTAGGATGACATACAGCTCAGTAACCTCGGTAGGCCATGAGATGATTATGTGAAAACTATAGCAAGGATGAGTTATTATCACTTTCCATTCCTTTAACCTTTGTCAAGAGACCTGATTAATGTTTGGTCATTTGCTCCTCTCTTTAAATTTTGTCTAAGACTCAGATATTAGAATTTTAATGGCTGCTTATAGATGTCCTTTGAAATTGAATTGCATAGGGTAATATTTTGACCTAGACTGATGTTCTCCATTTTCACTTGTTCACCTCTGCATCTTTGAATTGAGTTCGGCCAGACACAGCAGAGAAAGCAGAAAAGTTAACTCACTAAATGTAAAAGACTGAGGTTTGCTTTCTATTCAAAAACTTAATATTGCAAGGCCACAGAGAGACAGTGGGGTCTAAATAACTGTAATTACTGAACATATGAAAACTGTAAGGCCTGCTGCTTTCAATAGTTTCTGGTGACTTCTAAATTATAGAATAAAACTTATGCTCTAATTGAAAAATTAGTACAGCCAATTAAAAAACACTACTCTATTGCAGGGTACCATGGTACTAACCTCTTTCTTTGAAGAAATTTCCAGGTGCTAGTATTCTTTGTATCACCCTCAACTGTGCATGCAGGTATACCCTGAAGAAACACAATCTATCCCTGACCATGAAAGCATTCAGGTCCTAACGCACATTTTAGAGACAGGGAATATGAGATCGTATGCTTTCATGATAAAAAGAAAGACACAGTATGGTACAGCTCCAGCTTTTACACATAAAAAGATTCTGCTTAGGGAGAAGAAGCACTGGCAAATACTCCTGTTTATTCTTGCTTGGTATGGCATGTCAGGTACACTACAAATTCAGATTACAAAGGAAAAAAAAACCTGTTGCTGATTGTCCTCCAGCAACTTATTAAAATGATTGAAATACTGTAGTTCCTTTTTCTACTCTGTGGCAGAAATACAGGACTTCTGGAGAGTCTTTCATTAGAATTAAAAAATCATAAAAGGTATGACTAAATGTTTCCCAGCTTGTTGTTCAGACTTGTAAAGTAAGTAAAATCTACTGTGTGTTTACTAGACATGAACAAATGAAAGGAAAATATCTCTGTGAATAACTGTTGATTCAAAACAATTTCCACTATCAGAATAGCCACAACAACACCAGTGCTTTCTAGAAAAATAACCAGAATGATGACCTGGAAAGGCTATGAAAGTCACGTGAAACCTCACCTGTGTTTCTCCATATAAACTAGTTGTTTAACAAAAGATACATAATCTCTATTCTAACTTTATGCAACAATCTTTATTGCTACGATTATTTAAGCTAATTAAAGAGCAAATACAAAGCCACATGTGCTGTTTGTCTCTTGAGAGCAAAAAAGATTTTTGTTTGTTTATTTAATACCTCTTCTCTCAACATTCAGTGTGTGTGTTAGAGGCAATCATAACTCCAAAGGAAAACACCGTGGCCAGAGTGGAATACTTCATGTGCTGAGTATTTTAAATGTATTTGCTGGAGCAAAATCACAGCACGTAAATCAGCTCTTAAGGACCCCAAGTATATAACAATACTACAAACTGAAAATCTTTACACAAGTCTGTGAAAGATCCTGAATTATTATTTAGGAAAGTATTCCAAAAATTTTCAGCGACACTTTCCAGAATTTTACAATACAGCTGTGAACAAATCAAAACTGGAGAAAAGAAAAAAAAAAAGCATATACAGTTTGTTCAGAAATATTTACAGTCTTCCAACTTTTTCCTGAGTGAGATGGGAGAACACCATGTCAGAGGCAGACCATGCTGAGTGCTTGTCACTAAGCAGCACTCAGAATGGCTGCTGCATTTTCATAAGTAAAGAACAGTTCTTTTTACAGAATGGCGCTTCAAGTCAACCGAAACAATGCAATGTGCTTTGTACCGCTTTTGTCTGAGAGCATGTACTCTTCTTAAAAAGAACTAAAAATACGTTTTGAAAACGACTTAAAATTTTTTCTTTTTCTTTTCCCACCATGCTTTTAATCTCCCTTTCATTGTTAGTATTCATTTGTTTTTGACATGTTTCTTTCTGCTTGTTCAGTTAATGTGCCTGAGCTAGATTTTGTACCTTTCTGTGTATTTATAAAATCCTGTGCATTCTGAGAAGGTTTATTTATCACAACGAAGAATTTGACTGCTTTTGAGTTTACCTCATTTTCAATGAGGGCACATTTTCAGTGTTTTCTTTGATACTCTATAGACCCGTGGTTGACAGCTTTATCCAAAGCACTTTCTAATGTAATATCACCTGCATTTTCCCGCATGTTGCCAGTAATTATTTATGCAGAAAACTCTTATATGAAGCTTCCTTTAAAAATGATGCAAACCTCTCATATTCTGCTACTTAAATAAAAAAAAAACTGTTAGGATTCATGTTATGTTCTGTTGGTGATATTTCAGCTTTTTGAACTATTACAAGCGTCTTTGGATTTTAACAGATTTTAACAAAACATTGATTTTATCATGACGCATTGGTTCTGCAAAATTTTACGTGAGAGCTTAAAACCACTGGTTCAATATTAACCACCAAGCAAGGGTTTTATTGTATCAGAATCTTGCTCAGAATATGAATCAGATTTCCACAACTGTGTAGCATAAATAACTGCTTTTAGCACATCTGACTGGCACAGCTTCATGGCACATGTACATTATCAGTGTCTGGGCAAAGCACAGGACAATGGAGGATCTGTGTTTTTATTACTTCATTCTGATTCTGATCTTCCTCCCTTTATTATAAATAAATTGAAATTAATCAAGCAATCGTAGCATAAAACTGATACACGTTTTATGAATCAGAATCAGGGTTACTTCCATGACAGGGTGGCACTATCCTTTGGAGATCGTTTCATGTCATTTCTTCAAAGGCTTGGGGTAGTCATTTCTTATGTGCTCTCCACTCTTGCACTTCAGTGTAATCTCCCTTCTTCCCTTAACCTGTCATATTAGATATTTTTTCCTATTTATCTGTACAATGGAAAATCAGCTAGACTATATGCTGTGACTATTTCTTAACAAGGAAGAATAAATCAGTGCCTTCCTGTCTTTTGAACTCATGCAAGTGGAGATATCCAACTTACTGCACTTAAAATGTCATGCAAACTCATTTCCTGACTTATTGGAATGCTTATGGTCTATTATGAATCTCAGCAAATGAGGGTTTCCCTCCTACTGCTTAATTCTGTGTCTACTGTTTAATTTTGGGGGAAGTTTAAATTTTATATTCATCTTCATTATACATACAGAAGTATAAAAGTAGTCAGCAGAGGAAATCAAATTTTGTGAGCTCCTTGAAGCTTTGTACGCATCACAGACTTTTATCAAGCCAAAATATTGCAGTGCTAGATATTGATTTTGATATTAAATTTGTACAGTGTGTTTTAGTCTGGCAATTATAAGATATCTCTTTTGCTGATGCAAATAATTCTAGGCACAATTTAAATAATTTGACATAAAAGTATCCTATTAATTTGGAAAAACATCTATCTGGATGTCAAATAAGCAAATGTGTACATCAGCTATTCAAGCTCATATGTTTAAACCTGAAAAGAAAGAGATCATTCCCATAATGCTCTCACCATTATCTCTAGGTTGATTTTGCATTTGCTTCTGATCAACCTTTCATTGTCATGTAAGCATTTGATCTGCATCCTGTTCTTAGCTGGGCTACTGTTACAAATCAGTGCTATTTCCCAGCTGGCTTTGCTAAGATCAGTGGGGTTTGATTGAAATCTTTGGTGTCTCTCATGGTGGAGGCTGACTGTTTAACACACAGGTTATACNGAAGAAAAATATTTATACTTCAGGTATATGTACTTCAGCATTAAGAAATTCTTATTACAGCATAGTAGAATAGCATATAGACTGTATACTGTGACTGTTTCTTAAGAGGGAAAAATAAATCAATACCTTCCTGGCTTAGGTGACACCCATATCTATACATTAGGCAGGGATGGCTGGAGAGCGAATTCAAACCATAAGCATCTGACCATGCATATTGCTTCACCGTTAGCTTGTTCCTTGGCATAGTTTTGGTCCATGCCAGATACTATTTTTGGGAAACAGACAATACAAAACAGGGAGGAGTGGCTGGTAGACAAGATGTTTGTGCTATGATTCAGAGGGACCATGAAATGCTGGAGAAATGGGCTGACGGGAAGCTCATGAAGTTCAACAAGGGCAAGTACCAAGTCTTGCACGTGGGGAGGAACCATCCCAGGTATCACTACACCGGGCTGGACCGGTTTTTGCAGGGTTGCAAAGAAAGCCCTGGGAGTCCTGCTGGGTGAAAAGCTGACTATGAGCCAGCGACATTTTCTCATGGTAAAGGCAACCAGCAGCACGCTGTGCTGGATTAGGAAGAGCATCCCCAGCAATTTGAGGGAAGTGATCCTTCCTCTTTACCCAGCAGAGGAAGTACAGCACCTCTGGAGTGCTGCGTCCAGTTCTGGGCTCCCCAGGACGAGGGAGGAATTCCAGCAAAGGGCCACAAAACTCCTTAATGGATAGAAGCATTTCTTATGAGGAAAGGCTGAGAGAGCTGGGACTGTTTGGCCCCAAGAAAAGGTGGCTTGGCAGGAGTGTTATTAACACCTGAAGAAAGGGTGAAAAAAGATGGAGCCAGACTTTTCTCACTGACAAGACAAGAGGCAATAAGCACAAATCAAAACACCAGGAAATTCCATGTGAAAACAAGAAACCATTTATTTTTTTTTATGAGGGTGGTCAAACACTGTCAGAAGTTGCCCAGAGAAGCAAGTCTCAGTCCTCAGAGTTATTCAAAACATGACTAGTCATAGTCCTGGGAAATCTGCTTTTGCTGACCCTGTTTGAGCAGTGTGGTTGGACTAGACAGTATCTCAAGAGGCTTATGTTCAACCTGAGCAATTCTATGATTCTGTGAAGTATAGTTTAGGGAAGTACAACAGATCCGCCCAACAGGCAGTGTGTATGAAACTGTACCACGTTAGGCTCCTTCAGCTCTCCACGGTCCTTTAACAGTATAATTTTGCTCTTTCCAATATTACCTTATGCACAGGAATGCAACATGCCAGGGCGGGTCACTAATGCAATGAAATTGTTGTCCTGGTGGGCAGTGGTGCAATAAAAAAGGCTGTCATTGACCATGCCTCTGCCCCTCTCCAGAATCGCAGAAATTATGCTAAGATTGTATGATCTCCACACTCACATCATTTCAGATATTCAGGGTCATAAAAAAAAGAAAAGAAAATATACAAAATTCGCATTTTAGGACTATTACATGAGGCTCAGGAGAGACGCAAAGCCAATTACTACTTACTGTGGATACAGCCAGGTTGTGACAATTAGCCAGAACAATATCTGGCCCTGTTTTACTTGGTAGTAGAGACCTGGTTCAAGCACATTCTCTTGAGTACTTCAAAAAGGAAAAAGACTTAGAGGGGTATCCTTTGTGCACTGTGTCTGTTGTTCAACTGTGCAGTCTACTAAGCCTTAAAAAAAGACAGGAAAAAACTCACAAACAAACTTAAGCATCACCCTGATTTTTTAAATTATTTTGCTATCCTATGAGCTTTCCCAGCTGCCACCCAGCATAAATAAGATACTGGACTGATTTTAGTAGGCCCTCACAAAATGTCAATTTAGAACTTACGTAAAGGTGGCTTTTACTTCATTTTTCATTAAGTATCTAGGTTTATTACCAATAACTTTTTTCCCAACCTGTTTCTTTTTTTTATTATTTTTACTTACAATATATAATGATATTGCTGCTGCAGTTATGTAGCAAAGAAACTTTCAAAGTTATTCTTTTTTTCTTTATTTCTCCACTCAAGTTAATTAGATAAAACCAGAGAAGTATAATAGGGGCTGTTCTCCAACATTATAGATGCCAAAAACCCCAAATAAGAAACTAAAATTTATATGATTTTCCTAAGAATTGTCACCTTTAATTCAACCTTATAAGTTTTAATCCTGATGGCAGGTAATACAGGAACCAGTTCATTTGTGCTCCAGGTGTATAGTGCAGTGTCACTGAAGCTCTCCTGAACTATTTGAGGATAGATGCTGGTGTACGCCACTGTACATCAATCTGGGAGTAGTCTCTTGTGTTTTGTCTCCTTAATTGTACACAGTGCATGCAGACAACATTCTGGACTACATTCATCTCAACCTATGAAAAAAAAAATTAATCCATTCAGAAGACAGTAAATTATTTCTGTTTTCATTTTAGAAAATGTTTTAAATTATTTTCATCATTAATATTAACAACATGAACTTGTCCAAATTCAGTGATAAGTAAGTAACCAAGATTTGGACCATTTTTGCCATAAGAGGAAACTGAAATGAATTAGAAAAAAGTAATATAAGAAATCTGAAATAAAACTCTACTTTTACTGTACTTGAACATATATAGAGGATAAGTACCTCTAATGAGTCTTGATTGAACGAATTTTAACTCAGATAGCACATTCACTTCCGAGATAATTCTATATGCATTTGATTATGTTTTCCTGCTGCATATTAAGTTATACAAAAGATAATATAATAATTAGGGGGGGTTGTGGTGTTTACTCCAATTTTTCATTTGATTGTTAACAACTCATTAGTTATTATTATAACTAACTTTGTACTTTGGAATACAAAGAAAATCAAAGACTTAGGGAAAGACCACATTTTCAGATGATCTCCTTGATATGAATGTTTATTTGTTCCATGTTGTTACTGTTTGCTTGAATAACATTCATTTTTGTCTATTTTTTCTTCTTTTGTAAATGTTGACACAGCTAAATTTGAAAGAATTTTAATCTATTCCATTTCTTGTTTTAGATTTATTCAGATATGCAATTATATTATGTTATTATTTCATGAGTATCTTATCTGAATCCTGCAGCCTTTTTTTAAGTTTATTGCTCTAGTTCTTCTATACATTTGTTCTAATCCATTTTATTCTTTAACTGAGACATGCAAGATAACACTTTCTCTGAAAAATAAATTGCAGTAATAGTGAAACACGGGTTTGTATTTTAACACCTTCCTGCTTCCTATATTCATAAGTTCTCAAATTTTAACCCACAACCTGACAAATCATCTTTGCTTTTTAAACTTAATCATAAGCCACACAGGTAATTTGCACAGTACTTGAAGTAGCAAGTTATGTGTGATTATATCAGTGTGAGTTCTTGATGGCATTAATTTACTGCTGTGGCACTGTAAGAATACGTGGAGCTTCACATCCTAAACATTTCCCCTTGTTTCTGATAATTAATACATTCCATAAGGAAGTGCACTAAAGATTTATGAAATCAGGCTGGTGCTCCCAAATAATACTACCACTTTGAATCTTTTTTTTTTACAGGAAATAAAGAGATATCTTTAAGATATCAAGGTCAAGTACAAGGTCCTGCACGTGGGTCGGGGCAGTCCCAAGCACAAATACAGGCTGTGCAGAGAATGGATTGAGAGCAGCCCTGAGGAGAAAGACTTCAGGGTGTTGGTGGATGAGAAGATCAACATGACCCAGCAATGTGCACTTGCAGCCCAGAAAGTGAACCACATCCTGGCCTGCATCAAAAGAAATGTGGCCAGCAGGTCGAGGGAGGTGGTTCTGCCCCTCTGCTCTACTCTGGTGAGAGCCCACCTGGAGTACTGCCTTCAGCTCTGGGGTCCCCACATAAGAAGGGCATGGACCTGTTTGGAGTGAGTCCAGAGAAGGGCCACAAAGATGATCAGAGAGGGGCTGGAGCATCTCTCCTATGAAGACAGGCTGAGAGAGCTGGGGTTGTTCAGCCTGGAGAAGAGAAGGCTCCAGGGAGACCTTATAGCAGCCTTCCAGTACTTAAAGAGGGCCTACAGGAAAGGTGGGGAGGGACTCCTTATCGGGGAGTGTAGTGATAGGACAAGGGGTAATGGTTTTAAACTGAAAGAGGCTGTATTTGATTAGATATGAGGAAGAAATTTTTCACTCTGCGGGTGGTGAGACACTGGCACAGGTTGCGCAGAGAAGCTGTGGATGCCCCATCCCTGGAAGTCTCCAAGGCCAGGTTGGATGCGGTTTTGAGCAGCCTGTTCTAGTGGGAGGTGTCCCTGCCCATGGCAGGAAGGTTGCAACTGAATGGTCTTTAAGGTCCTTTCCAACTCTAAACATTCTATGATTTTATGATTCTGTGATGTTTCATGTTGACTCCAAGAGTAACTAGGCTTTCTTTGCTCTTAAGGCAGGTATTTTCTGCCAGATCATTTCAGTGGTCATAAACAGTTACCTGCCTTTCTGATACAACCAATGAAAATTTTCCATACTGGACTAGGAGAACTCTATTTTCTTGAAGGCCTTATGGTCTGATCCAGGAAAAGTGTACTAAGAGGGCACCATACTTGATATTCTTTTTATTATTTAATGAGCCCCAAATACACTAGGCATTTTCCTAACAAAGAAGCAGACCCGAAGTCCTGGCTATTTTCCGAAGGATAAAGGCACAATTCCATTCAAACAACAAAAAATATGTAATCTAAAAAATCTACAGAAGTTGCAGCTCTGGGAGATGTGTTATCTTAATAGTGATGTATAATAGAATTGTTATTGTCTGAGCACCAGTCCTTCCTGCAGTCCTCTTGGTAAGGTTCTCGATATAAGTGAGGCAACAAAACAGCAACAAAAATGTTAATCACACACTACCAAAAAAGGCAATAATGAGAGGGGTACAGGAAAGAGAAAAAAAAATACTCAATTAGTATTACTTTTTCCTTTTTTTTTTCTCCATTTTAGTTTACATTAGAAGTTTGTTGATTTGTTATTTATTTATGAATGCATGCTAATTGATATTGATCTCAATTCCTTGTTTATTATCATCTTCTGGGGAAAAAAAAAATATTCTAAGGTGACACATCTGAAGTGAGTTGTGGTCCTGGAGGTGGAATTAATATATACAAGAAAGTCTGAAGAAACAGTTCTGCTTTGATGAACATTGTAGTTAAGAAAGATTAATTTCAAAGGCATGCATAAAGACATAGGAACAGGACACTTATGATGATATGATAGTGATAGGAGCTATGACAGATATTAGGAAAGAACAAGAGGAGATTGCTCACACCACAGATGGTAATATTTGGAAGTCAGCTCCCATCCTTCCCTGTCTGGAGTGCTGGACCTGTCTAGGATCAAAGATGCATGTACAGGGAGGATGTGGTCCTTCCTTACTTGTTTTGTAGCTTTGCAACTACCTAACAAAAACAAGAGAGTTAGAAAAAAGCACAGCAGTCAAAGCTGCACTTTCTGTTCCATTAGACAAAACCCTCTATATGGAAGAGTGTGTACAGATTCTGGGCTAAAGGATATCTGATAGAAATGCATGATGCTGCTGTGCTGCTTTGCTGCATCATTTCCTCCAGGGTGCTGGGACATAGCCTGGCCATACTAGGGACTTATGGCAAAACAAAGGAGCAAATAAATGGCAGTCTCAACATGGACTGAGATCAGCCACTGCATTGTCATGTTGGGTTTCGAAGACTTAATGTAGATGGTTCTTTAACACTTAAATGTGTTCCTTTGGACCCACCACTGCCCTGAGGCCATGACTTTTGCCCCCTTGACCTCTTTGTTAAAAAATGAAACAGAGAACACCCCAGTAACACCAAACAGTAGCACTTCATATTGATTATTCATTTTAAATTGTGGCTTGTGGGGGAACCAGGACAAGACTCAAATTTTACCAATTTCTGTTCTACTTCCTACTTGTTCTCCAGGAACAAAGATCCAACAGAGAGGAAGGAATGAAAATAATATATTGATCAACATAGCACAAAAATTCTTACTGAACAGGAAGGAGACTTTGATTACATAAAGCATTTTACTGAAAAGGTGAGTTTTCCTTTCTGCACATTGTCTTTTCCTGAGTCTCCAACACTCTTTTGCCATCCACTCAATAAACACAAAAAAGAATAAAGCAAAAGCATAGATCTACTATCTAAGATATTTTTCTGTATAATTCTAGACAAACTGGAAATTAAATTCATGTTCATAAGTTACAATTTACCAAATATATGCTTAACACAGCAATACTAAATTTGTGGGTCATGTATGTTACCTCTGAAGTCTTAATGATAGCATCAATTTTGCATACTATGTCTTCAGCAAAGACTCAAATGTTTGTTATCCATTACCTGAAGGAGAACTATAGATGACGTTCAGCTCAGAGCATAGTGTTGACACTGCAGACCCACCTTTTCAGGGCAGAGCCGAGGCTTGAATGGGCGTTGGTACACAACACAGAGTATTCCCAATCCAAAATGTTAAGCATGTTGCTAATTATAATCAAAACCTTTGAAAACTGAACACTGAATAAATACTCTGGAGGCTTCCTTGTCTAATCAGAACTGAGAAGAAATTACAGTCAGACCACATGCCGTATTCATTTATACAAATGAAAAGTAGGGTAGTTTTACAACTGTATCAAGTTGACTAATGCCTGCTTATTAGAAATATAATTATACATCTGTGCTGTTTTGACCGTGTGTAGGGGTGCTAGGACTGGATGGTAAGAAAAATATTGTGAGCTGTGCCACTGCAATGTCATTGTTCATGCGAGAGATGCTTCCATGGAAAGCCACTTACTTTTGTGGATGGACAGATTCTGAAGTAGGCTGCTCCTATGCCAGAGCAGACCAGTGTAGTCAAACCAAGTCCTTCTTTGGAGAGTGGTAAGTATAATGGAAAAGAAAGTAATATATTTACTGAGCGGTAATAGAATGTTTTCTAATAACACTCAGTTTGAAGTATTGCCAAGTCTTTTTTAAGGGGTAATGGAAATGCTACGTCAGTACGAATAAGAAAAGATTATTTTCTGCAGCAATAAAATGAATGATAGAATAGTTTATTACTGTTGCCAGAAAATTTATACTGACAAGTATACCCAGATAATTCATTGCATGACAAAGAACATTGTATTGTCTTGTCAAAGAAAAGCATCATTTTAATTTAAGATGAATTGTACTTTACTAGCTGGTACAGACTTCATAGATCATAGATCTGAGTAATGAAACTGATTTAAAGAAAACAGCTAAGACATTACTTTAACAATTACCTGATTAGAACAACTTTTTCCTTGATCAGGGTTGCTAGCATTTTGAGGAAGGTATTCTGCATTTTACAGAATTAAAATACCTTCTATAATATCAAGCTTTAAAGTTTAAGTATACCTCAAGGTATCCACGTTGCTTCACATACAGGAGGGGAAAAATAATTCTGTCATCCTCTGTTCTGTAAGAATTGTTCTAGAAAATTATGGTCCTTCTGGAGACATTTTAATCACTCATTTTATCTGAATCATGCAAAGCATGTTATTAATAGAAACAACTCCTGAAAGGGTCTCACTTTGTTAAGTAGAATAGGGTTGAGTCAGTGCGGTACACATCAGTGTAATGACATGATATATACAAATGGAACTCTTTTAATCTCTTTCGCCCAGGAGAAAGTGTGGTGTGAAATCATTTCCAAGGAGGACAATCAGCACCTTAAAAATCACTCATTTTGAAATTTAGGGATGGTTTTGTTCTCAGTTAGGTTGAGGTGATTACAGTGAATGCTGTTCTGACATAACTGAGAGTAGGATCATTTCAGAGTTCACTAATTGTCCAAAGGAAGCGTGACAAGTATAAAGGAAGCACTCAGAGAAAAAAAAAAAAGAAAAGAAAAAGAAACAAAACCAACAATACCAGCAAAAAAAACCCAACTCTGGTAAAAAAAAAAAATCAGTCTTAAAAGGGTGTTTTCACTTCCCAGATAATCTCTTCTGCTAGGTCTGTGGTTGCACTTGAGGAAAAAAATTAGGAGAGATTGGACGCTTAGAGTCCAATAGAGTAACAGAAGACTTAAAAGATTGACCAGAGTGGATATGTATCTCTTGTTTTTGATAACTTTTGCTTAGAAAATCCAAATATGGAGCACGTATTAATTTATTTGATAAAGTGCTTAGCTGCTTCCTTTCCTCCCCTTAAGACAAAAAAGGTGTTAGAAAGGAAGCAACTAAATATACTGATATAGTAAGAGCAATTCTTTTCTTTTGCACGTTTGATTGTCAGAAACTAATGAGAAACCAAATATATCCATAATCCTTAAAGGTTCCAAATCACATTAAGCCTGATGTAAATTAGCTTGGGATAGAATTGGATATTTAATAGTATGCATTATAATAATGAGAAAAGACATGAAACAAAGTGGAAACAGGCAGTTACTCTGTTACATTTAACAAGTAGGTCATACAAATTATTAAATTAATGTAATCTCACTGAAGTTGCTGAGTAAGTTTTTATTGTATTTTAGATACACTTTGGGGCTTGGGGGGGTTGCTGATCTTGGGTTTGGGTTTTTTTTTTCATTTCTGTTGAAATTCATAATCTTTACAATATCAAAAATAAAAAAACAAAAAAAAAAAGTCTCGTTTTTAATGTTGTTATGAAAACTGGAGTGTTTCCTCTAAGGAAAGACGGGCTGCCTGGTTAGCTGATCAAGTATCTGCTATCAGAATATGTCCCTGGATTATGATAAACAAAACCTGCTGGTGCTAAAGCGTACATCCATTGATGTGCTTTTAGAGAGTACAAAAGCAGTCCGAAGTCACTGCTGACACGAAAGTGTATTTTATATCATAGGAAGTTACAGCAGAAACCAAACTGAGAGTTCCATCATTTCAAGAGACCCATAAAAAATGAAGTAGAGGAAACAGGATGGGAACCGAATATGAAGGTTCTCCTAAATTTTTCAGTAAAGATTAATTCTCTTATGTATTGTGCACATAAGTATTTAAATCATAAGTTTATTTTATTTTTACTATATTTCCTCAGTCTTCTAGCCAGCTGTTTTCTCTCATCTGGAGAAAGGCCAAAACGGAGTTTCTGTGGGATGTTTAAGAGCTGTAGCCTAGTTTCACAGCATAGTAGAGAGACAATGTCTGATCTGCAAAACCACAATGGGACTGATCATGTATTTTCTATTGCCTGATTAGAGACTAGTGAGCATATACTAGGTTTTATGACTAGACGATATCTGTTGTGAGGAAAGGAATGGAGCAAAGAACAGAAAATCCACAACAGGAAGTTGATGTAATCTTTTCTTTAACTGTAAGTCCATTGTCATTCTCTGGCAGTGAAACACGTAGCTCAGTGCCAGGGATTTTTATTTTAGTGAGGCCAGATTGCACTTATTTTTCCTGAGCAGTCACATTAAATTGGTTAGCACTAAATTAATTAAAAAGGCAGAAAGGTTTGAGTAGTCAGAGATTTTCTTCCCGTCCGACCTAAAACTGAGAGAGAAAAATGAAGTACCAAAACAATGAGTTATAAAAAAAAAACTGCCCAGTTGTGACAAAATGATTTCAAAGAGGCAGTACTTTGGTTTCAAATTCTGTTGAGCAGCAAAGGAGAGTGTGGGATGCCAAGTGTTAAAAGTTGTATTTCTGACAGGTCACCTATTTTTTAGGGACAGTTCCAGGCCAAACAATAGAGCTATGGTTATGCAAATGAATCATCCTCAGCTGGTAAAACCAGTAATAATAGCAAAAGCATTACCAGTGGTAACTGTAATGTCACTGTATCTAGACAAGATTATTTCAGACAGGATTATCAAAAGGCAAAGATCTCCCGTATGTAAACAGAACAAAAATACAAAACGAAAGAACTGACCAGTCCAAACACTTTCCCTGCTTGGAAGACCGTACAATGCTAGCATGAGGAAGACATAAAAGATGAGCACAGATGCACAGAGGAATTTGAGGAAACAATAATCCTGAACTGATTGTTGTGACAGGCAGCAGAGAATATCTATGAGTGCCTTAGCTACTGCACGCCTTTGTAGGCATTGGCCCAAAAAAAGTGTTTTAAGGAAGGTTTTGAAAGCAAATAATAAAGGCTTTGCACAGTCCAGTCTCCTGCCTGGATGGGGAGTGCTAGAGTGGAGAATTACAGCTGTATTTGTTTGACTATACTGATGTTTATTCGTATCAGCATAGTCTCTGACATTAAAGTATAAATGAAGACAAAACTGCTTACAAAATCAGTGCTTCTCTCTTTAAAAAAAAAAAAAAATACTCTTCTGCCACAGAATTGGGAGCTACCCATAGACACATACATTTGTTTGAAAAATCTAGCATTTACATGGCTGTGTCAGAAAACCTGAAAAGATGTGACAATATATAATATGTTGCTGGGCAAGCAGATCCCTGAAGAGACCAAAGTCTGTTCTCCTGAAATGCAGTGCTGTGATCCTGTTTTTTGCGCTGCTCCATTCTCCTAGGATCGTGAACCCCACCATCTTACGGTCACTGCAGCCAAGGCTGTCCCTGACTTTCACATCCATAACCAGTTCTTCCTTGCTTGTAAGTAACAGGTCCAACAGAACACCCTTCCTTCTTAGCTCCTCAGTCACCCGTGTCAGTTGTCATCAATGTGCTCTAGAAAATCTCCAAGATTGTTTGCACCCTTCTGTGTTGTCCCTCCAGCAGATATTAGAGTGGAATGTGATGTTCTTCACAGTCATCTGAAGAAGGCCTCAGCTGCTACTTCTTCCTGGTCAGGAGGTCTATAGCAGATACCGGTTGCAAGAGAAACCATGTCTGCCTACTAATCTTCACCCACAAGCTCTCAGCTGGATTCTTACCCAACCCTGGGCAAAGCTCCATGCACTCTATCTGCTCTCTCACAATAAAGGGCAACTCAAAGGGCAGCTCCTCCTCCTTGACTTCCTGCTTTGTCCCTCCTAAGGAGGCTGTATCCATCCATCACAGCAGTCTGGTTGTGTGTGCAGTCCCCCATACTTCCTTGAACACAATGAGGTCGTAGCCTTGTGATCATACAGACTTCTAACTCCTGTTTGTTCTTCATGCAACATAGAATCATAGAATCGTAGAATCGTTAAGGTTGGAAGGGACCTTTGAGATCATCGAGTCCAACCATTATCCTAACCTAACAAAACCACTTCTAAACCTGTCCTGGTTCCAGCAGGGGTGGGGTTAATTTCCCCCAGGAGCCGGGAGGGGCCACAGGCATTCCATCCCCTGTGAGCCATGCCCGGGCTATCGGGGGGCGCTGCCGGGGGAGGGGGCAGG
>VZSZ01002987.1:41045-52373 GCA_013398815.1 Ibidorhyncha struthersii | reverse complement strand
GTCTCCCCTCAGCCTCCTCTTCTCCAGGCTAAACAGCCCCAGTTCCCTCAGCCGTTCCCCATAAGACTTGTCCGCCAGACCCCTCACCAGCTTCGTTGCCCTTCTCCGGACACACTCCAGCACCTCAATGTCTTTCTTGTAGTGAGGGGCCCAGAACTGAACACAGTACTCGAGGTGGGGTCTCACCAGTGCCGAGTACAGGGCACCGATCACTTCCCAACTCCTGCTCACCACACTATTCCTGATACAGGCCAGGATGTTATTGGCCTTCTTGACCACCTGGACACACTGCTGGCTCATATTCAGCCAGCTGTCCACCAACATGCCCAGATAGCTTCTGCCGGGAAGCTATCAAGCCACTCCGCCCCAAGCCTGCAGCAAGTGCAGCACCCGGTACTTGACCTTGTTGAACCTCATACCGTTGGCCTCAGCCCATCGGTCCAGCCTGTCCAGTTCCCTCTGTAGAGCCATCCTACCCTCAAGCAGATCAACATGCCCGCCTAGCTTGGTGTCATCTGCATTAGAGGCATTTCAGAAAGTGTATTGGGTTTGCATGGCAAGGTTTTGGTAGCAGGGGTGGCTTCTGTGAGAAGCTGTTAGAAGCTTCCCCTGTATCAGATACATCAATGCCAACCAGCTCCAAGACCAACCCACTGGTTCCCAAAGCTGAGCACATCAGCAACAGTGGTAGCACCTCTGTGATAACATGTTTAAGAAGGGGAAAAAACTGCTGCACAACAACAGCTGGAAGAGAGAAGTGAGAATATGTGAGAGAAACAACCACGCAGATACCAGTCAGTAAAGAAGGAGGAGGAGGAGGTGCTCCAGGCACCAGAGCAGATAGCTACCTGCCGCCCATGGAGGACCCCACGCCGGAGCAGTGCATTCCTGAAGGACTGCACCCCATGGAAGGGACCCATGCTGGAGCAGTTCATGAAGAACTGCAGACCATGGGAAGGATCCATGCTGGAGAATTTTGTGAAGGACTCTTTCCTGTGAGAGAGACCCATTCTGGAGCATTTGAAGATTGTGAAGAGGAAGAAGTGGCAGAGACAAACGTGCAATGAACTGACTGCAATCCCCATTCCCTGTCCCCCTGCACCACTCAGGGGGAGGAGGTAGAGCCTGGGAAGAAGTGAGAGGTGTGTGGAAACTTGTTTAAGATTTGATTTTATTTCTTATTATCCTACTCTGATTTGATTGGCAATAAATTAAATTAATTTCCTCGAGTCAAGTCTGTTTTGCCCATGACAGCTATTGGTGAGTGGCCTCTGTGTCCTTATCTCAACCCACAAGCCTTTCATCATATTTTTGTCTCCTTGTTCAGCTGAGAAGGGGGCGTGATAGAGTGATAGGTGATAGAGCGGCTTGGTGGACACTTGGTGTCCACCCTGAGTCAACCCACCACAGAGAGGCAATCAAGTGTGCTGATTCCCCAGGACAGGCTTGAGAGCTTTCCCTACAAGGTTGTTCTGCAGGCACTTCCTTCTTTACATGCCTATGCTCAAAGAGATTGCACTTGAGCTGTTTTGTTGATTACTATGTCCCTTCTGCTCCCATCACCATAGGCCTCTGGCTTGCCTACCCCACCCACAGCTTCTTCACTTGCTGAGGAATCTCTCCCTTCCCAGTCATTCCTAGTTTAAAGCTCTCCCTACCAGGTTTCTTACTAGACATATCAGGCTGTTGGCAAAGATAGCTTTGGCCTGCATAGTCAGGTGGATCCCATCTCTTACAAATAGCTGTTGACCCCCAAAGAGGGTTTCCAAAGTGCTTTTATTCCCTTTATTTTCAACTTGAAATATTATACACTAATTTCACATGCTCAGAGACACTTCTAAATCCTTCCTATTATTTTCAGAAAATACAAGTTGTTTGGGTTGATTCATTACATTTCCAAGAGATATGTGCTTCTCATCAGCTTTCTTATGCAGTATAACTATTTCTCTGTATAAAATATTAACCAATGCAACCTTTAGCTTTAAGGGAGATATTGATTCTACAATTACCTCTATTCTTTCAGTAAACATTCTGGAGATCTCAAGTATTCATTCCCAAACGCATTGTTGCCACTGTGAAAGGATGGCATGCAATTACCACACTCAAAGACCCTCCTGGCAAATCATTACAACTGCAAACTGGACGAGACATTTGATTTAATATCTCATCTTGGCATGATATGATCATTAAGATTACAGAATTCCTATAGCCAACTTAAATAAAGACATCAGACTCCACGTGCAATTTTATTCACACATCCAGATTCCTCATGCAGACCCAGGTACAAATAAAACTATGCTTACATTTTTGATCAGTGTAGCCACCTATGCTTTTCCCATCAGAAGTAATTCTACATGAGCTGGTAAAAGGATTAGGTTTCCTAACACACCAGTTTTCCTCTCTTCTATCTTTATTGCAACCTTGATTCTACTTCCAATAAAGTCAGCTGGATTTCCCCTCATATTGTAACAGAACCAGAGTCAGATCAATTACTTCAACAGCCTTCCTAACCTCTGTAAACTGCAGCTGAGCGTACAGCAGAGGGAGGGAATGTGGGGAACTGTGCCTTTACAAGGCTCTGAAGTGACCTGGAGCAGAGGGATACTGTACACAGCATATAGCGCAAGTGCTGGGCAGCCAGAGCCCTAAGGAAGCTCACCTCTCCTATGCATTTGGGCTTGCCAAACTGCAATCAAAGCCAACTTTAGACAACCTTTATACATATGGAAGACCAAGCTCTAAAATAGTTAGCTCAAGGGACACACTGTTGCTGTAGCAAAAACCCCTGTCTCCAGGCTGCCATTACTGTCAGCTCTGCAGTTAGGTAGCTTCTATTTAAACCTAAGACAGACTTTAGCACCATCTTTGAAAGGAATGTATGTATGTAAGCACTGCTAAATACCAGAAAGAGGAAATGTTCCTTCCAACTGAGATGTGGCAGAAAGAAGACATGTTTAGAAATTGATGTTACTTGGTCATTCAAGTTTCTGCTAAGCTTACAGCAGGATCCAAGTCTCTCAATATTTTGATGAAAATGGGCTGTATTTTTTTTCAGCAGCAAAGTGTGTGTAAGTGCTTTAAAGAAAATATCTGTTTACACCCATAGTTCAATTTGAACCAGTTGCTCTTCATCAAAGGGCTGATTTCCTGGTAGAATTTAAAGAGGAAGAGATTGTTGCTCCTGAAAATACATTACCGAATTTGCTACAGGTGCTTGTTTTGCCTGGAAGTCATGCTTTTTTCTCCTGCATCCTCTGTCATTCCTTCCTATTACTGGCTGGGCATATCAGAAACTCTAGCTACCAGCAATTAAAGGGAATGGTCAAAAATTGCTGCACACCTGTAAATCAGGCAGTCATCCTCCCCTTCACCACATTATTTTCCTCCTCTCCCCTAATTTTCTCATCTATACTGGTCACGTCTGCTTGACAGACGATTACCAAGTATTGATTTTCAGGGTAAGTTTTTTAGAGTGGATTAAAAAAAAACCCTCTACAATTCAGTCAAAACTGTCATTTATTATGCATGTTTTCTCTAATGTGACACGCAGCAATAGCTACTGGCGTCTGAGTAGAAATCATGTCCATGTAAGGTTTGCATTTACTGAATTTTTTTGTGACATTTGCCATTAGGTGTAGGAACTAGAAGAAGCACCCTACTTTTAAGCAAACCGACTTATTTAAATGTAAAGAGGTCAGCCTAGTAAGAGATGCCTAGAAGCCAAACACTGTTAAGGGCTGCTTAGTGTCCTTAAGAAAATTAAGTGAGAATGACTGTACATACAATTCTGCAAGTCTCTACTACTATGTCTGTTTCTCTTTCTAGCTAGACACCATAGGTGTGCTTAAGTACGCAGGAAATATCATTGACAAATTATTATTGATGACAAATAAGCCATTCCCTTGTGTAAGCCACTATCCCTTGTGTATCATCTCAGTTTCACCCTGCATAAGATGTTACAGAAAGATTTGCGATTGCCTGGAGGCTAGAAAACTTGAAACAAGCAAAGGTTTAGATTAAGTATGGCACATCCTTATACCCAGTGGTTTGCAAAGTTATTCTATGCAACCTTCAGAAAAGTGCCTCTAGCACTTGAAATGGTGGCCAGATTTGCTTTTTCTCACACTCTCTGGGGGTTAGGCTTCTCTTCAAGTTCTCTATTAAGCAGAGTTTTTTGGCTTTCTTTCTGACCAACTTAAATATGAATTACTTTCCTTTATTTGCTCTTTTTATTCTTAATTTTCTTTGCACGGACTGTACACTATATAGAAACTTGCTCAACTGCTAAAGGATCTTGTTCATCAATGGTTTGAAAGACAGAGTCACATATTCCTAGTTACTCAACTTTCCTATTTATAGTCTGAGAACTTTGCTTACAAACTTTGTTGCTATATTTTAGGAACTTTAAATTCTTATGTCTGCTTGCAGCTCAGGGACTTTGCCTAAGCCATTTTTTTTCCTCTGTTCCTAAGCAACTGCTTTAGCTGTCAGCACATTGCCAGGTAGCTAGGGCAGCAGCTAGCATCTCGGACAGCTTCTTAATGAAAGACCCATGCTGATCCTTCTATTTATGCATTAGATCACTGACTGATCTAGGACTTACCCTAGCCCTGCAAGGTACAACAGTCTTGTTTTAATCAGCCGGAGCTCCCAGCAATGAGCAGATAACATTCACAGTGCAAGAGCCCTCTGACATGCTGAACACTGCATCACTTTCTCCAAACATACAACATAGTGCCCCAAACCATAATGTTTATAAATGGAGATTTCTGAAGAAATCTCTTACAACAAATATAACCTTTCAGCAGAACCATGCTATCCACCTACAAACACACAGGGAACATACAGGAAGATGCGCACACAAGAGGCATTTTCAGTCTTTAACCTTTGGTGGGTAAATCCCAGCAGTGTCTAAAACAGGGTTAAATTTGTCTCTAAAGACATACCTGTACACCAACATCACTCTATCCAAAAAAAGAAATAGATGCACCTATATACCCTTATATTTTCATGATGAGGCTAAAATTGACTTGATAGCTAGATGATTACAACGCCTATTGGC
Organism: Ibidorhyncha struthersii; assembly: GCA_013398815.1. Classification (NCBI taxonomy): domain Eukaryota; kingdom Metazoa; phylum Chordata; class Aves; order Charadriiformes; family Charadriidae; genus Ibidorhyncha; species Ibidorhyncha struthersii. Next base: position 47,311 of record VZSZ01002987.1, on the reverse strand, counting down.
ACAACAAGAAAGGACATTGTGACTGTGTATTTTCATCTGGATGAGCATCAGGGGAGGACTGTGGCAGAGTGCTGAATGTGCAACACATTTATAGGGCTTCCTTCATATAAAAAATGTCTTTTTTTTTTTCCATTTTGGATATAGGTTACTACTAATGCAAAAGGGAAAGATTTTTCTACAGACATAGGCAAATAACTCAGCATTTCCAAACAATGTTTATTACGGAGTTTAATATATTTTATTGTTTCAGTTGTGTGTGTATATGGGCATAATATGCGCCTGTATACTTTTCTCTCTCCATTTTTTCCTACCTAACTTAGGAGAAATATTTTTTCACTTCACTGCAACTATGTTCCTCCTTCATCATGATAACGATAGTTTGTCCAAATCCTGTGTGTTATTTTCTCAGTATGCTTTATATACCACAACTGTGTAACTTACTGTTCTAGTTTGTATAAGCTTTTTCTGATTTTGCAGTGGTTTCACTTGAATACAGTGAAAGTTTCACCCCACCAGTATCGGTGGTGTTAGCATTGGCTCTTGAACTAGTCTGTAACTGAACTGAAACTGTGACCTATCTTCCTTAGACACTTCAGAATGCTTTTGTTCATTATCCTATATTAAGCAAATAGCAAAATGCTGTAAAGCTCCAGACATGAAACGCTGGCTCTATGGAGTTAGTTTGATCTCTGATTTCAGTGACCATGGGATTTCACCCAGTATTTTTAATGCTAGAGCTTGAATTCACATCTCAATTGTAAACATTTATATTTCCACCAGGGGTTGAAACTGAAGTGCTGAGCTAACAACATTTTATGGCTTCAGAAATGCTCTCAGTGGATCTTACAAATTTCCATTTGGCTGGGGAAATATAAAAATTATACCATATTCAAAAGAGGAGCCTACGCTTCTCTGGACCAGAACTCTCAAGTTGGCAAAAATGGCCAGCAGACCAGGACTCATAACATACCTAAGCAGTGAGATTTAAACTTCTTGCTAAGAGATTACAGCAATGTTCAAATTTTTAGGTATATGTATGTATACGTGCGTATTTTATCTAGTCATGTAAAACCACAAGTATATCTGACTGTAAGTGTGGTGGGCTGACCTCAGCAAACCAAGCACCCAAATAATCCCTTGTTACCCCTGCCCCTGGAAAACAGGGGTGGGGGAAGAGAATAGGGAGAAGGAGACAGAGAAGACTAATAGTTCAAAATAATCACTGATTAGTTGCTCTCACAGGCAAAACAGATTTGACATGGGAAATTTAACTAAATTCATTGGCAATTAAAATTAATATATAAGTACTGATTGAGGTATTAGGAAACAAAACCAGAAAAAGTACAAACACTTACAATCTTAGGGAGACCACTGCTCTTTCTCCTTTCTTGGGTTTAACTGCACTCCTTCAGACCCCTCTCCTCCACCCTTTGCTATCAAGGCAGGTTACACTCAGTTCCTTTTTTAACGGATACATGAACAGCTGCGTCCTCCAGCTGCTCCAGCCCAGGACCTCTCCTGCCTGGCTGATGGAGCCCAGCCTGGTGCCCAGGGACCCAGGGTCTCTGCCCAGGCTGAGGGGCATGGGTGACCTTTTCCCATTTGCACATTCAACTAGTAAAGAAACTGAGCATTTGTCTCAGAGACATACGCACTCACAGAGGACACTGAAACAGATGGTCACTCGCAGGGCCACAGGGGAGACACTGCCCCCGACAGCACCCCCATGGAGGACAGACAGGACCAGGAGGGCAGACAGCCCAGCCCCCTCCTCCTGGGCTGGCAGTGGCAGACAGTCACTAGTGCAGCACACACAGGACACTCTCCAGGTTCACAAGCACACCCACATTCGCCGACCGCCGAGCACCGGCACAGACCCTGTGCCTGCCCGGCACCCCTGCCCCGAGCCCAGGTCCCCGACTCGCTGGCTGGTCCAGCTTGACGTTTGCTGGTGGTGACACACGCACACCCCACACACACTGGGTTTGGGGGGGACACAGACACTTGCCCCTCTTTGAGCCACCAGCACTGAGCCCTTCACTCACGCCAGTGATCCCCAGCAGCAGTTTTGGGACACACACCGTTCCTGTCCCGGCTCACACTACTGGGATCCCCCCACTCGCTCCATTCTCTGACACCATGGGCCAGGGCCGCCCGTGCTGCTGGTCTGACTCCGGCAGCTGCCCCAAATTCCGCTCGCGCACACACACAGTTCCCCCCAGCATCTGGCACTGAGTTGTTGCAGCACGCATGGGGCAGAGCGTGATTACACAGAGAAGAGAAGTTTTAATAAGGAGACGTAAGAAGGTAGGACTGACTGCAGCCATCAGGTGTGGGGCTCAGCCAGAGGTGTACTGACGGGGCTGGGTTTACACACCACTGGACCCCTTTGTACACCTTTGTCTCTGTGCCCTCCATTCCTCCCTGCTCTCCCTTCCCCTGCATGTCCCTCTGTGGGTCTGCACAGCTCCATTGACTCCCGCACCCCTCACAGCCCACAGCCCCTGGGTTTGCAGACTTGCCAGTTGCAAAGTCCAGGTGGATGTTCCTCAAAGTGGGGGCTGTCGTTTCTGGACAGCCCATCAGCCAGTGTGACTGGCAAGGTTTGTTTCCTGTCTTGTCTCCATGTTTACTTTGTCAGGTGTGTGCCTTGGTATATTTTGGTTTCTAGCTTCCCCCTTTTCCCTTGGTTTCCCAACTGACCGGGTTCACCATCAAAATAACCTTGCTGGAATAAACATACCCACACTCTTACACACCCTTACCAATTAGTGCAGCAGGTTTTTATGATCATTGCCTCCCTTATCACTTGTCTGTCAGATTTGTGTCTCTCTGTGCTCTCATTTACTGCTTTCTCCTTTCTTCAATATCCTTTTTTGCATTGAAAAAGGTCCTTGACCAGACACCCTTAAAGGAGCAAACACTCTCCTTCCACATACCCTTACACCTCTCAGTGAGGTAATGAGTGGTGCAGTGGCAGTTGCAGTCAGGATGTTGTGGCTTCGCCTTGTGTTTCCTTTCTTCTCACTTTTCCTCTGCTCCCACACTGGTCCTCAGCATGCTGCAGTCCCTTCAGGGGTGTCTCTGCTCTGGCACCACACAGCATCTGCACCCACACCTGCACCACCTCCTTTTCCTCCAACTCCTCCTCCTCCAACTCTTCTTTCTCCTCCTCTCACCTTGCAGCTCCCTCTGTTGTTTATTATTCTTCAGTTCTCTCTCCACAGAGTTTTTCTGCTCTTTCTTAAATATCTTTCCACAGAGGTGGCACCATCTTGGCTGACGGGCTCAGCCATGCCCTGCGGTGGGTGGATTGGAGCCGGCTGGAACCGTCTTTGTTTGGCACGGGGCAGCCCCAGCCTGTCCTCACAGAGGCCGCCCTGCAGCCCCTGCTGCCAGCACCTGGGCACTTGCACCCAATACAATTAGCCTGAAAGTTTGGAAATAATCTTGATTTAAGATATGACAAGACTGTTACAATATTTTTTTAAAGGATGAGCATATAGCATACCTTTTTTTCTCAAATTATGGTACAAGTAACCTCTTGTATTTCTCTCAGACTTCTAATTTCCTGTCTTTGTAGGGCACAGATTGTTGATTTTTTTTTTGTCTGTGTAACATCTAATATGAAGGAGTTTTAATAGGTAACCTGTAGCTGCTATTGCAGTGCAAAAAGTCTCTCCTCATACTAGTAACATGAGACTCTCCAGTTCCTGAGGCTCATCAGACTTCTCCCCAAGCTAGAGCACACATAAACTAAAATAAACTTCAGCTGAAAAGGGACTTTTGTGAGGAAGTGGAGGAATAAAGCTTTTCTTGGAAGGGTTCTTGTAGCTGTAAAAGCTTGCTCATCCTCTGTACTTCACGGGGAAATAGGTGTGGTCAACCACACACACAAGTGGAGAGCCCTGTTTTTTGCAACGCAGAAAGGAAAAAGAAGGCAGGGGGTGGGGGGGAGTGGAAAGGAACTGTAGGCTTTCTGGCACTCCTTAGATGATATATGTTCAATATAGGACTATAAAATAATAATAAAAAAATAACAGAGAAACAGAGAAAGCAACCTGCCAGCAATGTCCTTGTCAGGGCTAAGATTCAGATGCCAGCTCTTCTCAGGAGCACAGATCTGTTTACCACCAATCCCAGTGAAGTCAATTCAGAAACACATATGTGAAAATGTATAAAGTGTAATACATTATATACAAAGGGACATTACCTAATCAAAATTGAGATTCAAACAGAAAGTGTCCCCAGTGTCTGTTCTTATTTAATTAGTACCCTCTCCCCAGTGTTTCATTTTTAAATCAGAGACTAATCATCTGCACAAATTCATTTTCTAACGGTACTTACTTGAGTCACTTTCAAATTGTTCCAAACTTCTTTCTTGATTTTCTCTTTCCCTCTTGGAACACAAAAAAATGACCAATTAGTTTCACATTCTGGAGAAAAAAAATAGAATCTGAGAACCTCTGTGCCATCTGCCTGAAGCAAATTTGCACTGTTGAGTTATATCAGAGGATTTTAAACTTGAAGTAATGGCATACCCTTGACCACAGCAGCATGAATGGCTCTGATAGAATTGCAAATGATTTTATGTACATTTGCAGTAAGACACCATTGATATCATAGTGTAAAAAATGAATATAAAGTAGTGACTAACTTGTTGCTACTGTCAATCAAGGTTGTTTGTGGGTTACTGTGAGCACAGAACTTGGCTATGTAATACCGCTCTGAAAATGCAACATGGAGTATGAAACACTCGGCCAAAATGGAAAGTGATGGATAAGAAACTTTGTCTGGAACCATTAAACGAACATCAGCAAACTGAGGAAATCTGTAGGGATAAAATGACAAATCACTTTCATCAGTCTGTAGTTAGTATTATGGATTCAGATACAATGATAGGTAATGTACTAGATCTATGTAAAGCCATTTATTAAGGCTCTCATTTTCCTATCTCCTGCACAACATTACTACAATATGTTGTATTTCACAATAGGTATTTTACACTCTCAGGTTTTTATTCAAAATAAAAATGCAAGTGGTAACTTAATTACAAATCCATGAATGATGACATGCAATAGTATTGAAGGACCAATACAGGATCTACAGATCAACTGGAAGGTTTTGTGTTGTGGAGCGTCACTGCTATGATATTAAAGAAGACAGGTCATGCATGACCTACTGTTGATGTAACCATAGACTGGTAAAAAATTCTTGAAATGTCTCACAACCTTCCATCATTCAAGAATAGCTGAGGACAGATGTTTTCCATCAGACTGATAGTATTTTCACACTGCTTTCATTAAACTGTCATGTTAAAAACTGCTTCAATTTCAGCCCCCTTTCTGCTTTGTTAGTTTTAATGTATCTCTCCGTACCCTGTATGACAGGAGAGGTTGCCTTTGTTCTTGCTGTGTATAAATTTGCCAGAAATTAAGGCACACTCACACATACACTTACCTACACCAAGTCTGAATGTGATCATACAGTAGCAGGCAGGCAGGTTTGGGCAAGAAAGGTCTTAAGAATTTATGCTTATTTATGGTCTATTCTGGAAAGTTTTATTATGTGTTAAGGCACTGTGAATTGAAACATTTATGCAACTTTGATTTGAAAGGATCAGTAACTTTGATGCACTAATGCTGTAGAACATATTGTTCACTGAACACAGAAAATGAACGCTTCAGCTTGTCCTAGACAGACATAAAATAAGATTCAAGAGAAGCAGTGATGCAGCAAGCACAGCAAATAAACTGTGTATAATTAAACCAAATGATCCTTTAGAAAGGCACAGACACTTGGGTCCCAACATTTGCAAAAGCTGCAGATGCAATTTTTTCTTCCAGAAATTCCATTCTTGTTTTTCTTGGCCTCAGACATTTTCTGTTCTTGTAAAATGTTGCCCTGAGGAGCTATGAACTTACAAGGACAATAAAATACATGCTTCATAAGAAAAAAATATTTTCAGAAGTTGTGCTGCAACACAAGACATGGGAAGTTAGGTCATATACATTCAGCACACACACAAAAAAATAATAAAACTTATTTCTCTGTCATGAAAACACAGAATAATTTGAAGTGAATCCTGGGGTCTTGACAGGTTTAGAAGTATCTCTTTATGTTCTCCTGATCTCAGGGATGTAGCATAATGTTTAGTTCCTTGGTGCAAGTCAGACAGTTGCCCAACTGTGCATACATATATGTGAACAAAGATGAGGAGAATGCAGCTCAGATGTACGGTGGGATGACATTGCTCTCCTTCTTAC
>VZSZ01002987.1:24945-36314 GCA_013398815.1 Ibidorhyncha struthersii | reverse complement strand
CTTTTTTTCCCAGTCCTGAAACCACTAGAAAACTCTATTCTAACAGAAAACACTGCCTGAAACCATCATGTTGCCTCTCCCAGAAACCAGCAGCACAGGATTAATGGGACATTTTTCCACCACTGGTATATTCCCTATAACTGGGAGAAACTAATGAGAAAGAAAGATTACCTTTTTTTTCGTTTTTGTTTAAGGTAACTCTCAATCCTTTTTGAATCATCGGAAACTGGGAGATTTACAGACAGCTGAGAATCTGGTTTTCAAAGTCCACTCACAGGTCCCAGATACCTAGCTATCAGCATGACAATATTAAACCACACTAAAAAATAACTTCAAAAGACAGCATTACTGTGTCCACTCAGACCCTAACACTGAGAACAAAGTACAGTAAATTATGTGCAATGTAGTACCCCCACACACTCAGTCTCCCTCCTCAAACATTATTCCCTTTTTTAGTGTCAAGACTAAAAGACACACGATCTTTCATAGGTTATGCACTCTGCATCTTCCAAAATAAATTAAGAACACCAAAGGATGTATTCAAAGTAATAAACAAGGAGGCAGTAGACAGAATCAGCTGGCCAAACCGTAATTTTCAATTTAACACTAACACATATACAGATATAAACAGAAGGATACAAAATTCAATTCATTTCAGGCGTCTCTGTAAGAAACCAATTTATTCATAAAAGCACATCTTAAATAGCTATTTGATGGATAAGATGATCTTTGACTAGCTGAAGCAAGTAATAGGATTAGAGTTTTATGCAAACGAAAATTCTGGATATGAATATCTCCAGGCTTTAGGGAAGGTCATACCGAGGTTGAAACTTCACAGCTACCTGTTTAACAGGAGACCTGGACCCACAAGTTTGGGAAAGGCAGTTGTGTTTCACACTGAGATTGGATCTTTGGGGCTTCCACTTCCTCTCCCCTCTTACTGTGCACCTCTCATCACACCAGAAAGCAGATCAATAACTGCAGAGCAAGCAACAGTTGTTTCTGCGTAGTAACAGTATGCTAGATATAAAAAACAGTAAATCGGAATTAACATAAAATAAATCTAATTTTTGAAGAACTCTGTCTCCTTAACCAATTAGAAAATCTTGGGTTTGTTCCAATATTATAAGCTATCAAAAATGGTGAATCAGATATCGGCCTATAAACTGTGGAATAAAAAACAGCTTGCAGTCTATTGAAGTTGTGAGGGTCAGGAGCAGGGAAGGAGCTTTCCCCTTCATTTTCCTCATGCTGACTACACAGACAGGTGGTGGTGTCGTTCCCAGACTGTGAAAGACTCTCTTCTACAGTTCTTTTGCTGGGGAAAGCAAGTCACCCACCCCAAAGCCTGCTGTTTAACCAGATGAGCACATCTCAGTAGTGCATCATGGGTAACATGAGCACTGCTTTTTATTCCCTGGTGTCACCAGAGGACATCAGAAGACAGCTGGCACATCACTAAGATTGAGTTGTGAGCTCTGTTAAGTGCAAATATAGATAAGCTTAGGTTCAGCTGTAGGTACAGTATTCCTAAGGTTTTTTTCCTGGTTTCTTGTCACCTGGCACATGGAGAAATCAAGTTTGCACTGGTCAGAGAAATACTGCATAACATCCCTAATAAAAGGAGGAAGAACAAGTTTGAAGCCTTGTTCTTACAATCATAGAATTATAGAGTTGTCTAGGTTGGAAGGGACCTTTAAGATCATTGAGTCCAACCATTAACCTAACTGTCAAAACCACCACAAAACCCATGTCCCTAAGTGCCATTTCTACCTGTCTTTTAAATGCCTCCAGGGATGATGATTCAACCACTTCTCTGGGCAACCTGTTCCAATGTTTGGTAAACCTTTCAGTGAAGGAATTTCACCTAATATCCAATTTAAACCTCCCCTGGTGCAACATGGGGCCATTTCCTCTTGTCGTATCACTTGTTACTTGGGAGAAGAGACCAGAATCCACCTCACTACAACCTCCTTTCAGGTAGTTGTAAAGATATAAGGTCTTCCCTCAGCCTCCTTTTTTCCATACTAAACAACCCCAGATCCCTCTTGCTGCCTTTCTTTGTACAACCCACAGAACCTCAATGTCTTTCTTCTAGTGAGGGGCCCAGAACTGAACACAGTATTCATGGTGCAGCCTCACCAGTGCCGAATACAGGGGGACAATCACTTCCCTAGTACTGCTGGCCACTCTGTTTCTGATACAAGCCAGGATGCTATTTGCCTTCTTGCCCACCTGAGCACACTGCTGGCTCATATTCAGCCAGCTGTCAACCAATACCTCCAGGTCCTTTTCTGATGGGCAGATTTCCAACCACTCTTCCCCAATCCCATAGTGTTGCATGGAGTTGTTGTGACCCAAGTGCAGGACCTGGCACTTAGTCTTGTTGAATCTCATACCATTGGCCTCGTCCCATTGATCCATCCTGTCCTGTTCTCTCTGTAGAGACTTTCTACCCTCAAGCAGGTTGACACTCCTGCCTAACTTGGTGTTGTCTGCAAATTTACTGAGGGTGTACTTGATCCCCTTGTCCAGGTGATTGATAAAGATATTAAACAGAACCTGTCCTGATACTGAGCCCTGGGGAACACCACTTGTGACAGGACACCAACTGGATTTAACTCCATTCACTGCCACTCTCTGGGCATGGCCAGCCAGCCAGTTTTTTACCCAGCAAAGAGTACGCCCATCAAACCGTGAGCAGCCAGTCTCTCCAGGAGAATGCTGTGGGAAACAGTGTTGAAGGCTTTACTAAAGTCCAGGTAAACACAGCCTCTCCATCCATTTGATTTCTTTATGCATTCTTGTTTTTCTTTCACTCATAGAACAGTTGTGGACAGCTCAGGATATTATTCTATCCTAAGCAACAGTTCAGGAAGCTCATGCTTCCTGGCACTACAACACATGCTGTGACTTCAAAGGAGGATTTTCTCTCATTTCTCTCAGGCCTAGCATGACTTTGCACTGTTATAAAGCTGGACAAAGAACTATGGACATCATCTGTCCCTGGAAATAAATGTATAGAACTGGAAAATAATTTGCATATCCTTGAAAAATCAGAAGTGTATGTAACACATGAAAACAGCCAAACTGAGCTACAGTTTGTGCTATCGCCTGCATATTTTGATAATGCAGATATGGTTTTGACAGAAAACCATCACTTTTTGGGGACTTTGCTAATAGCAATAATATAGCTTAGAGTTCAAGCCATTTTCAGGCAGCTCACAGGAGCTTGGTGGTCATGGTCCTGGATTTCTAGAGGAAATAGTCACATCATTCTTCATATGAGAGGAGCCTGAGAAGCCTGATCCTTTTCTCAGCCTATAGAAAAGAAGACTCAGAGAGATCTTACCAATGTATGCAAACATCTGATGAGAGGGAATGAAGAAGATAAAGCCAGGATTTTTCCAGTGGTGCCCAGTGACAGGACAAGAGGCAATGGACACAAATCGAAACACAGGAGGTTCACCCTGAACATCAGGAAATGCTTTTTACTGTGAGGGTGGTCAAACACAGGACCGTGTTGCCCAGAGATGCTGTGGAGTCTGCATCTATAGAGAGATACAAAATATGACTGGGCACCGTCCTGGGCAGTCTGGTCTTGCTGACTCTCCTTGAGCGGAGCAGCGGGACCAGCTGATCTCAAGACAGCCCTGCCAACCAAAATGATTCTGTAATTTAGTGATATACCACCTTCAAGACTGTGAGACCATGCATCTCAAATACATCAAAAATACTAGGCTTGTTCTGTGCAACTATGTGTGTGTGTAAATTCCAGTTATCTCAGATTAATTCCATCAACATGCATTCTGAATAGGCTGCATTAACTGCAAGTGTTCTTTGATAATGCAGACCTGCAGTATAAATCTAGGATATTAAGAATCAATTGTACTTGTAGGACTTCCTTTTCTTTTGGTAACTGGGTGACACCAAAAACATACTGAGTTTGTCTTCTTTAGGAAACAAAACCTTCCATATTTTGTTGAAAATTTGGGAACAAATTCTCACTTAGTTGGACAACAAAGAAGATTTCTTTAGCAAAAAAAAGTCCTGAAAATGTAATTTATTTATTTTGTGCACTTACATTGTTCATCATGGTTCAGCTGCCCAATGTTTAAAAGTTTTGGCTGTGCAATAGAGTTTTAGGGCTCTCAGTGTACTGCAGTTTTTAAACCAGAAAGGCAGATTCAAGGGCGGGGGGAAGAAAAGAAAAAGAAAAAAAAGGCGCAAGAAAAAAGAAAAAAAAGGCGCAAGAAAAAAGAAAAAAAGTCACGTTTTGCTGGAGAAAGGTGCCAAGACTATTACTTTAAATACATAAGGAACACCAGCTTATATACCATTATTACATATCTAATGTCATTATCTTTCCAACTAATCCCATAGCATTTTGGTTATGGAATAGAGTGCAATCAAATGTTAGATGCTTGATTACAGTCAGAAGGAAAAAAAAAAAAAAAAAAAAACAAAAAAGTTATTTGCATGCACTGCCTGGCAATTGCATTGGTAATGGCAATCTCTGCCTACCCTTCCTCTTTTTTCTGTCTAACAGAGAGGAGAATTAATTCTGCACCCTGTAAAAACTTATCTATTCATAAATAAGTCATGAACTGTTTACAGTCAAATGAATATTTTACTTTTTAGGTGTGACTTACACTGAGTCAGTGCTGGTTGGCTGACAGAGAGGAAAGTTCTACAGTTCTTCAAAATTCAAAAATGGTCTTTTCCTCGCTTGTAAGAATATATCTAGGTCAACAGATTATTAAGAAATTATGAAAAAATGTGAGAATAAAACCAGAAATTATACTTGTGGGTTACCAATTCCTACAATATGTTTTGTAAGGATGTGTAAAGTGAAGTTATAAACTACATCCCAGATTATACCCATATCATTTATGAAATGTACATATTTACATATAACCCACTCATACCATCTTACTTTGGTTAGCAACAGGTGCACTGAATTCCCAGTTAGATGACACTTCTAATTCCATGTACATTATCCTTTTAGTAGGATATCTATATGACATGAAAGGAATCTGTAAGATCCACATCTCAAAGAGGCCATTACAACTTGTTAGTGAATTGTGTATAAAATACATAACATTTATAGGATTTCTTCAGGAGAAAAGCACCCCACAGCAGAAATTTGCCTTGACAGTGGCAAACACTAACTGAAAACAAACAAAGCTGTGATAAGCCCTGGTCACTTTTAGATAACATACCCTTTTCTATCCTTAAAACAACATATTTCTAGACTGAGCTTTAGCCATTTTATTCTCATTCCCCTTCTTGACCAAATGCTAAGAATGCAGTTCACTGGAAATGGTGGTTCAACAGCAAACAGAACTTTCGAGGGACTTAGAGGTTTTAGACCTTGGAGGTGAAACAGCAGCTAGAGAATACTACTGTTTGAGACCTGCCAGAAAGTGAGAGCTTCTGAAAAATAAGCCCATGGATTTGCACATACACATGGTACTTCAGAAAGAGATGAAGCAAGCAGAGTCCACCTCAGCAAGCTTACACTTAAGATAAGAAAAGACACATGGAAACATTTTCACTGGCTTTATTGGACAACGGGTTTTGACCTGAGTGGACAAGAAGGTGTACGAAAGGCTAACACAGTAAACAGTGTATTCAATAAAACATTTTGGAAAAAGCAAAGGATTATTTTTCAAAATTCAGTTGGAACTGTGAATGGTCATAATCAAGCTTTGCTAATTTAAGCCAACCTCCCCCCACCAAAAAAAAGGCAAGTCTAAACGGAGAAAAGGATGACACAAAGAAAAAATGACTAAAATTTCTGTTTCTCTCTTTACATACTACTCCTCTCATTTACATAAGTTAATGAATAAGGTACTATTTGCATTACGAGACATGTAAGTTTGAACAAGAATAGTTAGCTTTCATTTATGCTATATAATTATATAAGTAGTACTGTACAGGATGAAAATTCCTGGAAGTTAAATGATAGGAAAGCTTCTGTGGTTACAGTTTTCAGAAGACGGTGTAAGAGCAGCAATGAGCAAGAATTCCCAGCTGTAATGGTACATGATTATAGTAGTAAAAATAAAAGTCCGTCTATCTCTCTTGGACACTTCAATACTCAGGGAACAAAAGAAGATATATTGACAGCTTGGTAAAAAGAGTGCGCACTATCAAACAGAGTAGATAAGAGTCAAAAAGTGTAAGTCATTTTAATTTGAGACCACACAAATACAATTACTTTTCAAGAAAATCGTGTGTTGGGTATTTTTTCCAGAATATCCATCTATAGTCAGATACTTTTAAAAAGCACTGAGTTTGATTTTTTGTGTTTTTTTTAAAAAAAAAAAAAACAAACGGTATAGATTACTAAATTCTTATAAGACGTGGGGAGTACTTTCATCTTAATATTGTATAAAAATGTTCCTTTCATGTTGTGTAAATCATGTTTATGTCCCTAAATGGCAGTCTTTGGCAAATGCTTATTAATGATCACCATTTCAGGATCAGAGTATCAGCTAAGTGCACCCAAGAGGTGTGGACTCTGCAGTATTAAACATTGCCCTATCTAACTTGTCATTACATCCTTTCAGAGCAGCATCTACCAACCTGAATTTGCACAAAGGGAGAGAGCTCAGCAGCTTGGGATGGGATCCACCATAAGCAGACTGTTGCTTTGGAAGGTGGTCAGAGGGACAGTCGGCAGGAGGGATTCAGTCTTCAAATACCCTAGAAATGATTGTGATTGTCAGGGTAAAACCTGAGCACGTTGCATCTGCAAGAGCAGCCTAAACCACTGAAGAACTTAGAAACAGAAAACTGATACTGTCTAAAACCTCCCCGTACCTCCATGTTTCAGCAAGTGATGGCTGAGGAGAGGTTTCTGGGTCAGAACTTTTGGCTGACAAGCTTAATATGAGCGTTAAGGAGGAGTATAGGACCTGAAGACTTTTGCGAATGAAGCCCCACATACATGAGGAATGAGAGTGCACATTTTTATGTAATCTGGAAGAAAAGCCTCAAGGCCAAAAATACCTGATTAAATATTTGGTCAAATACAAATAATGAGTTTTCAGACTTAGAAACATTGTACTTCACTATATTAAATTTTAATGGTGTAACTTACATGACTTGTTTCCAATCATGAGCTGGAATTTTGACCTCAAGGTCTCAGTGTTACAAACTATATGTACCCTTTTCAGGCCCCTGTGGTAATATGATATAAGTCTCAAGCTATTTTAGGGGACTTTAAAGTGGTTAGTGATTTATGTATGGCATCTCCACACAACCATAGAGTTACATTTTTTGTTTTTACGGCAAGAATGACTACTTCAGTACAATGTTCAGTTCTAGTTAGAGCCTTTGTCTTGAGGGCTAGTTAATCTTGTATCCTTTCCTGTCCTGGTACAATTTTAGGATTATCACAAGAAGGATAAATTCCATGCCATTTTCTGTTCTTATTACAATCTTCACATTGTTATGAGAATGGATTAATTTTGTTCCATTTTCTGTCCTCATTACAGTCTGTTATGAGAATGGATTAATTTTATGACATTTTCTTCTCTCATTATAATCTTTGTTATGGGAATGAGAATATGTAATGAGAATGAGAACATATCAAGCATTAAAGGTCTGTGAGAACTCATGACAGAGACTGTAACAAGAAGAGAAAACGACACCCAATCCATTCTTGTGACGATCTTAAGACTGTAAAGAGAGCTCAGGATAAAATTATATTCATCCATTCATAAGACAAAGATTGTTGAGAAAATGAGAATTGGAACAAAATTAATCACTTTTTGTGACAATACGGACATTGTATGTAACCTCATGGTATGCTTTCGAAAGCATAGTACATTAATGGAAAGAGACACAGTAAGACTGTCCAAATGGCCCTGTACAAGAACATACTGCTTTCAAGATTTTGGTAGATATAGTCAGTGTACTCTGAGTAATAATTGCACAGTATACCATCTAGATGTCATTAATGGAAAACAGGATCCACAGGCAGCTTCAGTGGATATCCTCCCATAGACTTCAATACAGCTAGGAATCAATCTCGAATCATATTTTTCATATTCAACTAGGAAATAAGAGCCTTTCTTTTGTGAATACTTCAGCAGTTCTTCCTCTAAAACATTAAAATACACGTAACATTTTTTTTTTTAAATAATCTAAATTATAACAACAGTTCCAGAAATTAAAACGNATAATTAAAAACCATATATGACTACCAGCACCTTCAAGATTTTGGACTAGATGTACTAGCAAAATTGAAAGAGGTGAGCTGCATAAATCAGATGAAGACTTTTGGAATCACTGGAGATGTACAAATTGAAAAATAAAATTTTATTGTAGTGACTGCCTGGCTTGTACCGAATGGAAAGCAAGTAAAGCATATGAAATTCGGCAGTTTTCTAAAAGCTGCTAAAAGCTTGCTTTCCTAAAATGTCTGGTGTCAGATGTAGAGTAGGCAGACAGCTTTGAAGCCAGAGGGAAGAGAAAGAGCAATAACAAACAAGGAAAAGAGAAAAAAGTTTAATTTCAGTTAAAAATGTCACTGCTGCATCTGAATATATATATGGCTGCAAAAGAGGGGTTAATACTAAAACTCAAGTATCATGCCAATAGTAGCACTCCAATGCTGTTGTCAGATGGGATTTCAACAGCGATCAGTGAGAACAGCTGGTGATGTTACTTCAAATTCAACATGGTTACTTATGTCTTAGATTTGATCACAGCTTCTGTCCTGGTGTGTCCTGGGGAAATTTCATTCCTGCACTCCCTACATCCTCTGTTAGAGATTAGCCACCTTCTGCAACAGAAAACCTACTGGAAGGGTTGTCAGCCAGGCTGTGTAAATTTTAAAACCAACACACTTCGCAGTTGTTTCACAGCATTAAAAATTTGGAGGCTGTGTTTTCCTGAAACTGTAATCAATGACAGTTTCAAATAACAGTAACAGCAACAGAAATAGTAACTGCCAGCTTATGAATTGTGAGCAAACCAGTAGACAAGCAGGAAAAATCAATAGGAAGTGTTGGAAGAAATTATGTAAGGAAGAATAAATCTCTTATTTAAAGACAGAACTTCAGTAACAATGCAAAAACCATGCAGAGGAAAACACCATCCCCTCAGCTGAACAGCAATGAAGCTTCACATCCTTGCTGCACAACTTGTAGGAGTTTTAACTACTTTCTGGTTTTACACAGTTATTTGAGTCATGGGCACCTTCCGCATCCTACAGGATTAAAAATTGACCATAGGGCATGCGATCACAGTGAACTTAAATTATGACAGTGATCATTCACGGCACATGCACCAGTAGATGTGACAATTAGTATGGAGAATAATACCTTTAATTACTATTTATGCTGCCTCATAAGTTAGTTGGAAGTTTTATAGGACCTTTTTAACTAATAAAGTCACAGGCTGAGTTTGTGACATAGGCCAATATTTTTTTTATGTAGGTCAATATTATGAGGAAGTTTTAACTGGACATGTTTACTCTGATTGTGTTACCTTAGAGAAAGGAAATCAATAATTTGTTACTTGATGCTCTATAAGATAACCAAATCAGATGCTTTTGAATGCTCTGTTCTTTGCATTAATGTAAGAACTTCATCTCAGATCCTCAAAAATATTTAAACATCTAAGTCTCCCTGATTTCAGTGTGAACTTGGTGCCCAAATGTCTGTGACTTAGTAGTCTCAGAAATGCCTCATTTAAAGTCTGAATTCTAATCCTGCAGTATTACAAAAAATGTCGTGGCATCACTTACAGATGTTCTTAAAAAACTCTTAGTTTTCTGCCTCAAAGATAATAGTAGCACTTTGTAATTAACAGTAACAATACAGAAGTCTAAATACTTTCAAAAAGTTAAGCTCTGAGACTTGCAGTCTTCAATGACATATCATCATCACTGTTGTGAGATGTCTTGGTGAGATATCTTTGGGTAAATAATGCCCCACTATGCTTTATTCCTCCATTTCTGATTGCATAAATGTCCTTTATTTCACCATAGCTTGCATCTAACTTCATGTAACTTCATGTAAAACCCTGCTATAAGCTGGTTTATCCTCAGTGGGACTATGTGGGAGAAGTGAGAGCCTTACTTACGTATCTAATTAGTATTCATGTTTCAAAAAAAGTTGGAAAAGAAACCTATTACCTCAGTATGTAGAACCACTAACTCCTAGTCTCTAACATGTAATTTGCATGTCACTAGCATATTATGGTAGATTAGCATAATTTTTTCTTAACTTTTACCCTGCCAAGTAACCTTCATGTCTGCATTTCTTTCTTGAGGCAAAATTGATGAACTCATTCCCATTTAATCTTAATGCACAGCTTATTGTATTATTATCAAATAGATATATTATTTTTATTATATAGGACATATAATCACTTGCTTAGTTTTGCTACAGGAGTGGTACCTCCAATCTTCTCTGAATATTCTGTTGTTTCATGTAAATTCATATTATCACCCACAGAACACTTAATTTTCCAGACAATCAAAAATATGTTCTTGTTTTCTTCCCATGAAACAACTCAAAAGCCTAAAACAACACAAACAGCTGCAAAAAGATATTAAGTCTCTCAATGAGATATGGAATGTATACACTGTTTTGTAATGACACTATTCAGAACCCTGCTGATAGACAACAGAGCAAAGAGAAAGAGATGGCAGCTGCCATTTCACAAATAATTTCCCCATTACAGTTAGCAGCAAATGTTTCAGCTTTATACATTTATGTGATATGTGATGTTTACAGTTAAATAACATTTTTCATGCATTTTTTTCAACAGTGATGACCAACTATATTGGCCCTCAGAATTTCTATTCATCCAGTGATTTCCAAAGGACAAAAGAACAACAACAAAACACCCTATTTTCCTTTAGCAGCTCTCTGCTTAAAGACATTGGAATTCTAAGGCCAATGCTCAAACAACATACATGATCATTTAATTATATTTTTCTTCATAGAACCATAGAATAGTTTGGGTTGTAAGGGACCTTAAAGATCACCTAGTTGCAACCCCACTGCCATGGGCAGGGACACCTCCCACTAGAACAAGTTGCTCAAAACCCCATCAAGCCTGGCCATGACACACTTCCAGGGACAGGGCATCCACAACTTCTCTGGGCAACCCGTGCCAGTGACTCACAACCCTCATACTGAAGAATTTCTTTCTTATATTTAATTTACTGTCTTTCAGTTTAAAGCCATAACCCCTTGTCCTATCACTCCACACCCTTGTAAAAAGTCCCTCTCCACTTTTCCTGCAGGCCCCCTTTAAGAACTGGAAGTCTGCTATAAGGTCTCCCTGGAGCCTTCTCTTCTCCAGGTTGAACAAACCCAACTCTCTCAGCCTGTCTTCGTAGG
>VZSZ01002987.1:8322-24924 GCA_013398815.1 Ibidorhyncha struthersii | reverse complement strand
TGATCATCTTCATGGCCCTCCTCTGTACTTGCTCCAAACAGGTCCATGTCCTTCTTATGTTGGGACCCCAGAGCTGAACGCAGTACTTCAGGTGGGGTCCCATCACAGTGGAGTAGAGGGACAGAATCACCTCCTTCAACCTGCTGGCTACACTTCTTCTGACGCAATCCCGGATATGGTTGTCTTTCAGGACTGTGTGCACATTGCTGGGTCATGGTGAGCTTCTCATCCACCAACACCCCCAAGTCTTTCTCCTCAGGGCTGTTCTCAATCCATTCTCCACCCAGCCTGTATTTGTGCATGGGATTGCCCTGGCCCATGTGCAGGACCTTGCACTTGGACTTGTTGAACATTTGTTTGCATGGGCCCACCTCTCAAGACTCTCAGGGTCCCTCTGGATGGCATCCTTTCCCTCCATCATGTTGACAACACTACACAGATTAGTGTTGTCAGTAACCTTGCTAAGGGTGCACTCAATCTCACTGTCCATGTTGCCAACAAAGATGTTAAACAGCGCTGGTCCCAGTACCAACCCCTCAGGAACACCACTTGCCACTGTTCTCCGCTTGGGCAGTTGAGCTCTTGACTGACTCTTTGAGTGTGACCATCCAGCCAATTCCTTATCCCCCAAGTGGTCCGTGCATTAAATACACATCTCGCCAATTTAGAGACCAAGATGTCACATGGGACATTGTCAAATGCTTTGCACAAGTCCAGGTAGATGGTATCAGTTGCTCTTCCCCTATCCACCAATGCTGTAACCCTGTTGTAGGCGGCCACCAAATTTGTCAGGCATGATATGCCTTTAGTGAAGCCTTGTTGGCTCTCACCAATGACCTCCTCGTTTTCCATGTGCCTTAGCAGGATTTCCAGGAAGATCTGCTCCATGTTCTTGCCAGGCACAGAGGTGTGACTGCCTGGCCTGTAGTTCCCCAGGTCTTCCTTTTTCCCTTTTTAAAAATGGGGGTTATGTTGCCCCTTTTCCAGTCAGGGGGAACTTCACTGGACTGCCATGACTTCTCAAATATGATCGATAGTGGCTCAGCAACTTCATCCACCAGTTCCCTCAGGACCCACACACGCATCTCATCAGGCCCCAGGGACTTATGCACCTTGAGGTTCCTCAGCTGGTCTTGAACCTGATCTTCTACAGTGGGCAGTTCTTCACTGTCCCAGTACCTGCTTTTATTCAATTGAAAGATTCCTTAATTTTCTCAAGCTTTTTCTCCATTATTTTAGTCTCCTTTCTTTTCAATGAATCTATCAGACCAAAGATTAGACTCTCCATAATACCATAAAAGTATGACTCCAGTATGTAATTTTCTCACATTTTTTTCTTCATGATCCTTTACCAGTTATGAGTCAACACTGTCAGTGTAAATTTTACTTAGTTTTCATTCTAATTCTTTTGGGCAGAGGGGAGATCTTTCATTTTTAACACCAGTTATTCCGATATCACATTTTTTCATGCACATATATTAAATTTAATTTAAAAATATCCTTTGTCTTTCTTGGGATTTCTGAGCTGGATTCATACTTTGCCACACTGTTATCATATGAAGAAACCTTCTGACTACTGTGCAAAGTCAGTTTAATGTCACATGGAAGCTCATGCAAAGTCATGCCATCTGCTGTTCTTTCCCCCAACCCCATCCCCAAAAAGAAAAAAAATATTAGATTTTGTGTGGTTTACAAGAGCATTTGCTATTCAATGTTTTCCTGCTTCATTGACTCTGGGTTTGACTATTAAACATTTCTGTCTCAAACCTGTTCTCCACTGTTTGTTATTCTCTTTAATGTTCAGAGGCTTGTTGACATCCAGTAAGCTTTCATGGGGAGTGAGAGTCTCCTTTGCTTGGCAAGTTTCCACTAAACTGGTAAGGCTTTTTTCCTTCATCTCCTTCACTGTCTGAATCTTTTGCTTTAGACTTCTTATCAAGGATTGAAAAATTGTGAAATTGTCTTTTGGGGCTCAGATAATTAAAAACTCTTGTACATTTCCCCCTCTCCTCTTTATAAAAATCTATTTGTCATATAATTCCTTCTTTGATGTAAGACAGTACTTCTCACAGAAATGTAATATGGATTTGTAGTTATCTTCCTCTGCTCAGATTTACTTTAAATTATTAAAAACATTGGTGGCTTCATCACCAGTTGTAGTAAAATGTAAGTCTATTGATATGACATTTTTATTCATACCCATTGCTTTTAGAAACATTGTAAATCACCATTTTTACTGTTATTATTTATCTACCACATCTTCAAGGCTATTCAGCTTTGGAGGGCTTTAGTTGTCCTGTTCTTTCATTGAAGGTATTGTCTGAACAGCATTCCCAGAGCACACAGTTCACAAGGTGCTCAAAGCAGAAAAGAGGGTTCAGTGTCCAAATTCCTGCTGATTCCCATTGTATAAACTCTCTGTAATGTCACAGCCAGTCTCAAGTAGTTCCTGCCATTTCAGAGTTAATGATACAGGTCCCCTTTTATCTTTGAGATTATTGACTTTTGTTCCTACAAAAACAGCTCCTTTAACCCTCTCTGTTTGTGAGGTTTTTCTCCCTAGTCAGCTGACCAGTGGTGCCTGCATTTTTCTTCACAAAATAGTGCATGTATCTGGAAATCTAAGGAGCTCAGCCGTAATGCATACATGTGACAAATGACGGGCCCTCCTACTGCAAGGAAAGGATGGCCACACCACTACTTGTGGAACAACAGAATGAGTGCTGATACTGCTGTTGCATGTTTTCTAGATCTTTTTAGATAACGCAACGTGAGTAGGTTCACAATTTTAAATAAAGTAGGATATTAACATTTTCTCTTCTTGTAGAGCACATAAAAGCAGGAGCTAGTTTCACAACATTTATAGCCGTGCACATATTTGCTGTGATCAGTGGGAATTTAAGTCTTTAAAGTTTGCAAGTCATGGATGAGTCTTCGCTGTCTTGGGAAAAGGTCACTAGCAATAGTGTGTAAAAATTAATGAGGAATACAGGGATTATTTTCATAGCATCAGACATTCCTTTGCTCAAATCAATACTTCAGCAATGTCTTTGACACTTGCCTACTTCCCATTAAATTCAGCTTTCTTAATCTCTAAGTGACTTAACATCATATATGAATATTAAAAATATATTATTCCTTGTATTTTGATATGTCCTTTTACTATGCCAAAATGTTACTAATAACACCAATTGAAATGACATTTTTATTCTTGTTACCTGTACTATGCACAGAAGAACACATATTGAGCCATCCTTATATTGTCTTTTGGGGGAGTGTTTGTGGGTTTTCTTAAGGTTGCTATAAACACTGCATATTGGCAACACAATTATGGTTGAAATTTTATTTTCAATATGAAAAGGTGAAAGAGATCATTAAAATAAGAGTTGCAATAAGACTGCACCAAAAATTAATTTCAATTAAATCTGAATATCTGTGAAGTTTTTAATGTTTTGGTTTAACTTATTTATCCACTGTCTACCTATCAATTTTCCTTCACTACCAAATGTCAATCCTAGCCAATAAAAGGAAAACTGTCACTTGGAAAATATTTTTACAGTCATAGTTTCTGGTTTCTTGTTGATGTTTGACAGGATTCCCTCTAAATATTTGTAAAACCACTCCACTTTTTTATTATATAACCTCTTTTAAACACAAACTAGTAGAATATTGAAATTTATATTTCACAGAATTGTGGCTTTTTTTTTTTTTTTAATGAAATGTGTATGTAGAGGATAAATCAACTTCCTTAAGCGCCTCCCTGCCCCTTAACTGCTTACAAATATGTTTGCAGACTTCTGTTGATCCTTGGCTTCTAGTTACCCATCTCAAATCTGATTTCTCTCTCTAAGTGACCTAAAGTTGCCTGCTGGCATTTTCATCTAGACAGATTTCCTCTTATGACATATTTCTGTTTAAGGCTTGGATTCAGCATAGCAGCATGAATCCAGCTAAATCAGTAAGACACATGGCTATCAGCCTCAAGGAGAGCACTTGCATATGTTTCTTCCCCTGTCAAGCTATACCCGTAACATTTATTAGTTTTTATGTTGTTCTATTAAACACCCACCTTATTTATAAGGTCCTCCTAAAAAATCTTTCATTAATCATCATGTGAGAATATAACAGTTTCCACTTCTGTCTCCATTCCAGTTTTCTTGCCCATGAGAGCACTAGATTGCCATAAAAGAAAAGCAAACCTTCCTAAACAAAGTGTACATTACTTCTGCCGTATCCCTCATGGTGTACTCAGAGACCAGTCACCTCTATGAAGAGGCTACTCCTGTGTGAAAACAGGCTAGCTGCCGAGATGCAATCTCACTACTTTCTTGTTAACTTCTCCAAGGTTATTCACCAGGTACTTCAAAAATCAGGATTTCCCAGCACAAAGCTGAGCAGGAAAAGAGGAGAAGAAGAGAAGGTGGCTGTCTGGCAAGTTGAGCCCAGGTGGTATCCTGCCAGGATTTGGGCCAGAGGTAAGGAATTAAACTTGTTTTAAAAGACAGCACAAGAATGAACTGATTTAATATCTTGGATCTGCAAAACTGGACTGAACTTCTGGCACGGTCTTACTAATAAATTTACCTCCAGCAAGGTTTGATACAAAGTCCAGGGCAAAATATGGAGCTTCTAACTCATGATGGAAGTAACTGTACAAAATGGAAGTTACAGCCTGATTCTTGGATTTTCCACTACGCTCCAAAACTTCAGAACATTATCTGTCTACTTTTCTCCATCTCAAAAATATCCCAAGTCTTATGTCTTACTACAGAAAAAAAGGCTGACAGAAAGAAAAGTAACCAGTATTTGCTTAGGCTTTATTACTCTTTCAAATTACAATTTTAGTTTTCTTATTAGGGTGCTCAATTTTTCACTCCAGACATAGTAATATGTGATGCACTCTGAAGTGTGTTTCACACAAGTAATAACTTCGTTTATGTTCAGGAGGCAGCATTTATATAAAACCTGTCTATACTTCCTTCACTATTTTTTATCCCTTTATTTGAAGTTTTATATCAATTTAAAGGGACTTAGTGCAGATTTTCAGTGTATCTAGATAATGAGAAAGGTTATTTTTAAACTATAAAAAAAAAATATGTGGACCTATTTGTAATTTAGCAATAATAATCTTTAATAAAATCGTATTCAAGATTTTCCTTCAGTCAAAAACACAAACAGTTGAGGATGTTAAATAATACATAACAATTTTAATGATGAAAACTATAATCTTGCAGGAGGGAATGATTTGAGACTACAGAACTCACATGTGAAAAGCCAAGTCCTAGATCCACCAACTCATCTTGCCTTTTACAATATGTGACCTTGGTGTATCACTGGAAAGCCACAGAAATGACTGTGCATCCTTTACCTTGCGGAACTCCTAAGACCACCTTTAATATAGGAGTGCCTAGATGGATGTTGGGTTTTTTTTTTCTTCACCTCATCTGTTGTGTACTGTATAATGTTCAAAAATTGGGAGCCAGGGAGTGACACACACACACTGGCTTGAGGGGTTTGGAAGTGATAATGAGGAAAAATATCACACTTTACCTGCATTCCCCACAGACAATGACAAAAAAATAATTCTACACTTTCCCACCAGACCTTGTCCTTAGTACACAGAGGGCTGTTTTTACAATGCTGAGCAGCTCTGCTTTACACCTTCTTTGTTTCAGAATCAGCATTCTCACAGCTACAGATTTCTTGGAGTAAGTTCTTCAATCTAAATAGTCAATTATCTTGCTTACAGAATAGGCATTCAAATTCATACATATTCACTACTTTCAAAGGAGGTTAAGAAAATTTCCATATGATATTCTTACTGCCTACAGCAGTTTAAAAGATTTAACATGTGTTTTTTTCTTTTTTTCTCTTCTCTGCCTTTCTGAAGGAGATAGCAATCATTTATCTCAGCAAGACATTTTTCTTGAAGAACAGTAAGCAGATAGAGATGACACCAGTGGTCGTTTAAGCTGATCCAACCTATTTGTCAACAGCGAGACAGGGCAGGAGGTGATACAGGTTCCATTTAATTTTATTACAGCCCAGGAATTTTTACCCTGCTAATATATTGAAGGAATTTTTCCACATTTGTATCATAAAAATCCCTTGTCAATTGACTTTCTTAGGGACAGATAAGATACTGTGTCTTTCTCCTTCAACCAGAGTTAGAGATAAATCTGTGTGGGAGTATAGGTGGCAAGCAAGAAAAGTCTGAGCTATTATTTACTCACCACTTGACAAAGACAGAAACTGGAACATTCTTTAACATTTTTTTAATCATGGAAGGTCACGGATGCTCAATCACACTGAGCAGACCCATTTACAGAAAAGCCCTTTAGGTCTCAGAACTCATCTAGCAGAGATCCTTCAGTACTTCCAAAGAAGAGGCACAGATATCTATTACAGCACACTTCTCTCTGAGGGCAGAGTCCTTCCACTTTTCCAATCTATATTAACATCTCTAGTGCAGGACTAGGTAGGGGATAAGTAATGAGAGTTCATTTTGCATCTTTGTTTTCCTACTGCACCTGGATCAGCATCATGCAAGGGTTTTTTTGTCACCTGCAGCTGAAATTGGTGTTCAATGCAGGTGTTGTCTGCTGTTCCATTAAAATCCAAAGGTAGTTAAAAATGTTAGCAGTCACAGTAGAGGTGCTGAAATAGTGTCTCTCCGTACTTGTTCTGCACATCTATACTTATTGGTAAAAGTAATTGCAGCACCTGTTGAAGACAAAGATATTCAGACACTTCAAGCAGTAAACTATAGCATGAATACATGGTTTGTGACTATCAAAAGAGGAAAGAATAAATAAAGTTTCCAAATAGAACTTGTAAAGAAATATGACTTATACCCATCTGACAAGTCCCCAGCTGATAAAAGCAGACTGCATCAGTTTCATTTCACCCAAATATAGAGAAGTGAGTAAGAGCTGCTGTGAATTTGACCTGTGTTCTTACGGACCTCTCTGAATTGAGACTAACTCATGCCCCCTCTATTCTAGCTCTCATAGCTAAATATACTCTGATATACCATACTTGCATCCATCCAATGACAGCTTCTGGCAGTAGCAATGGGACTGATGCAGTGACACCCTCTCTTGTAGACCACAGGGAATCAGACTATACTGTAGTAGCTCCAGAACACATTCATTCTTTCATCCTGGAGTTGTCCTCAGGGCTAAATGACATCTGGCTGCCCTAAAAGAGTTATACTGGCTTTGAACTCACAGCTTTTCTTTTCTTTTTGTCCTGGATGACAGTTTCTCCAGGAATTACCAGAGAAATCTGATTTTCAGCTGATTGGAGTTTACAGCTTGTCCGAAGCAGAACAGCTTACCTCATTCCCTAGGAGGACATATCAATGTGCTCTCTTTAGGATAACATCTGCACATCAGCAGTGAGTCTTTGGCCTTGCATTATGGCTGATATAGAAGCCCATTACTCTATATGCCTATACTCAGTTGTAATACAAAGAATTGGATTTGCCTTTCAGAAAAAAAAAAAATCAGTATATGGAAGGGAAGCCTGAACTAAGTAGCTAACCACACATAAATCAGCTATGCCTTGTATTCATTTTCTTCCCTTCATATTTCTATCTTCCATGTAATTATTTGTTTTAAAACTGAATTAAAAAAAAAAAAAAACAAACTCAGAAAAATGCATGTTCATTTAAATTAGATGAATTGCCCCTTAAATGCATGTTCAAACTACTGGAATAAACCCTATATTCTGACATCCAATTTGAAGAAGCATTTCTGTACTGTAGAGATAGCATTTGCATCATGTAATGAAAGGAATGGGGTAACAATTACTTTCCCTTATTGAATAGGTAAGTAAATTGAGCTTGAAAATCCCCATAAATAGTAAGTGTGGAAGTTAGATCTTTCCACAGGAGGCTTAACCCAAACATCAGTCCTTTTCTTAAAAAAAAAAACAAACAATCATTTTTATAAGTGTGGATTTTGCATTTTAGTTGGAACTAAGAGATTTTATCCCTCCAGACTACCAGCTTTATTTGACTTACCAGCCCCAGAAATAAATTCTGAAATTATGAAGGCTTCATTTATATGGATGAAGGATGAAACATGAAGAGTAGATGCATGAGCTTAAGATATTTTTAGTTTTGACCTGTTCTGCAAAATAAAATCAGTACAAATGGAGCATAAATGGTGACTACATTCAAATACTCCATTTCTTTCCAAAATCAGGTGGAAAATGCTTTTCATAAACAGATATGAATGAATGTCATATGTCAGTGCCAAGGGGCAGGATTTAGTCCTTCCCTGAATAATCTCTTTTTAAAGACAATTTGCAGATTTACATTGTAAAATACAATAACTTTACCAATTTTAGTAGTTTCCTTACATTAAAAAAAAAGAGATATTTCCACAAGTTTTCTGCCTCTGATTAAAAAAAAAGGTATCAGTCACCATATTTACTTTAAAAATATATCCTCAATCTCAAAATTATTTGAAAACCCATTCCATAGGAATGCCAAATTTTGGCTTAATGTGTCCCATTTAGTTTAGTCTTGCTAGTTTATTTTTGGAACAATATTGCAGAAATTTCCAGATAGTCAACAAGTTTTTGCCTAAGACACCAGGCTCATAAACCAGGATCTGTTGTTTCTCTGTCACAAATTCTAGCGACTGTGGGCTGAATATGTCATTTTGCAGTGCCTCAATTTCAAAAGGTGGTAAAAAGGTGTATGAGGACTAAGGCAAATTGCACCGATTCCCAAAGAAATTAGTGGGGTTAGAAGCCCGAGGTAGAGGAAAGCTCTATGTGTCTGGTGTACAGAAAGGGAATTGAATGAAAGCAGTCATTGAAACACATTTATTCTGCATTTTATGTTTTCACACTATTTATGTTTAGTTGTATTTTATGAGCATGTTTGCACTATGTGCCATTCAGGGCAAGTTAACGGTGCTAAAAACGTGCCTGGGATGAGTAAATTTCCAACGCAATACCTCAGAGATTCAGCATGCAAAAGCTTCCAGATAACAGGAGATGAAGATGGCGTTTTCTGTCAGTCAAGAGCTGAAGATGGGCCTATGAGTTGTGGTATTCCTTCTGAAGAACAAAAGCCATTGAAGAAGAAGAAAGACCAGTGGAAAAGAAAAGCTGATATAGGAAATGACTAAATTACAGTTACAGGACTTTATCATGAAGGAAAAACTACAAGCGGTAGAAAGCAGATGTGTCACTTGTCTCTCAAAGGTATAAGAATGGAGTGCTTGAAGCCATCATTGTTTTTCTTTAGGAAAAGCGTAGCTGCTTGTCTCATGTTATACTGTTTGTCTTCTTGCTCTTGTTTTTCATTCCTCCCTCCCACAACACACTATTTTGTTAAAGACATGTGATCGTCACCTGTCAGTGGAGACAATTAGTTCATTGAACACTGTCAGTTTCATTTAATTTCCCCAGTCTCCAGGTAAGTTTTCTAACAGCATTTAATACTAAGTAGAAACTAAACCCAGCCCTTGCTGCTGCCAGTGAAAGGGTAGAACTAACATACACAATGATCCTTTACTTAAGTTAATAAGATTTTTAAAGGCATAGCACGGAATGAGACAAACACTTCTTTTGCACATAGCTGATATTTGTCAAGAAAACACCTTGCGGGACATCCAAAGAGCTAGTTAAGGTATCTGGTGGAATTGCACACCAACCTAGATCTTCTCTTTCCCAAACACCCGTTCCCAAAGATTTGAAAGCAGAATTCAAAGTAAATCACAATGAAGTTTCTGGTATGTTCTCCTAACCCT
Organism: Ibidorhyncha struthersii; assembly: GCA_013398815.1. Lineage (NCBI taxonomy): Eukaryota > Metazoa > Chordata > Aves > Charadriiformes > Charadriidae > Ibidorhyncha > Ibidorhyncha struthersii. Next base: position 15,154 of record VZSZ01002987.1, on the reverse strand, counting down.
AGTCTTGCTTCTTTAATGGAAGGAATGGGATTAGTCACCTTCTTTACAGACCTCTCACAGGCCTGGGACAAAAAGATAAATGCCAATTGGAGAAAATATAAGCTTAGTTAAATTTAAATGGAAGGAAAAACACGAAGAAATGTTTGATCTCTTTTCTTTCATTGTTTATTTTATTTGCATATTACTCATTGAAGTACGCTAGATGATAGTATTAAAATCAAGGTTACAGAATTTTCACATTCCATTGAAATGGAAATAATAATAATAAAATTTGTAGAATAGTGTGTCCATGAATGTTTCTCTAAGGAAAATAATTTGGCAATTACATTTTAAAATAAATCCTCCAGTGACACAAGCAATGTTTTTTTACTATGGAGCTCTCTATCAATGCAGGTCTAAGGAAATAAAATAGTCATTGTAAAACTGGATTGAAATGGATCATTTTGGAAAGTCTAAATTTAAAAATTAAGACTGCAACTTTCTGACTAAACACTCTTCAAGAGTTTCTAAGCTCTTCATAATGCAACATACAGGAGATGTTTTGTTATTCTTCCGAGCAGAGGAAATTAAGGCCTGTCAGCATTATTAAGAAATGGCAAGATATGAGACATTTTTATTGCTATTGGATAAACTATTATATTGTCACACTGAATTCTGCATTCACTCTTGTGCTCTTCATATGAGAAAGGACAGGCCTGAAGTAGAAGTGGTTCATGGTTCTATCTTATAACACATAGCACTTCATTTTTGTTTGTCAAGTTTTTTTTTGCAGACATGGCTTCATATTAATAACAGTATAGTATTTAAGTTTTCACTTCTGTTTGTGCTCTGCTTCCATTTATTCATTTATAGGTAGTCTTTACTGTTTTCATATAGTAGTCACATACTGTTTTTCCACACACTTTAAAGAAGAAAAAGAAACAAGACAATCAGTTAACAGAAATGAAAATAAGTGTAGCGACATGAAGTTATTTACTAAGAAATAAACACACAAAAAACCAAAATATGACAGTATGTATCTATGAGTAGCAACAATAATAGGAAGAAATTCATTTCGTTGTGGAGGGAAAAATGGCTTGCCCACTGAAGTTGCACTGGAGAAGGAAATTGGACAAGTAAGAAAGTATGGTAAATCAGAGGAGGTAGGACTATATATGTATTAAGTTTTGAGAAGTGGACAGCCAAGTTGCCTAATTCAGTATGGATGGAAATATCACAGAGTGAATAAAACAAAATCAAGCATGAAAGACAAACATTGTGAAGAAATGTAACAGTGGCATTATTCTTACTGGAGAGGACCTGACTTGTTTACGACTCACTCTAGGTTTTCAAAATCACAAAGTGCATTGATCCAGATTTTGGATCAAAGAGGAAAATAAATTATAGAAGTATGGTATGAGAAGAAAGGTAAATATCTGTGTCCCAATCATATAATTCAAAATATGACTTCCTATATTAATAAACTTACTGTAGTCAAAAAGATTACTCATGTGAGTAGGTAAGAATTCAAGAAAGTGTCTAAATATGCTCAAACATAGTTCAAGTTGGCCTATTACAAAGAGTAAAAGAACATGACATATAATCCACAGGCTTTAAACTATCTAAAAGAATCTTTAATACAACCATTTTATCTTTGTGTGCTCTTTGACCTCCCTTTCTAAGTGCATAGCTAGGCTACAGCAGGAATCATAGCAAAGAGCGTTAGAGGAGGTCCTCTGAAAGCAGCCTTACATTGTAAGCCTGGGGGACTTTCTCCTAGCAAACCTTTTAAACTGTGTAATAAAGCAAAAGCAGATCTCTCTTAGAGCATGTCACCTCTACAGCTGCATTTCTTCAGTGTATTCTAAAAACTGTCCTTCTCTGTGGAGCACAAGTGAAAATATTAGTAGCAATAGCGTTCATTAGTGCAATTCTGACCAAAACCTCCAGTTCTCACCTCTCCACTGGTACTTTTGAGGTCATGTTAACAGTTGGACTGCCACACAAAACAGAGTATCACTGTTTATTGGGAGATTTGGATTGCAATGAGAGAGTTTCAGGTTGATTCCTATGCTCCTTCAGAAGACTGTGCAATACCTCTTATCCTCAAGAAAAAGACTAGCTGAATTTTTACAGCATTCAACAGTGCATTTCCAAAAGACAAGGTTGTTAAAGAGTATCAGTATGTAAGATGAAAAGAAATGTGTGAAAAGTTTGTTTACATCCCTAGTTGAGACTTTTCTAAATAGAATTAGTTTGAAAAATTTCAGATTAAATCTCAGGGAAGGAACATATCTTCTGTCTCTCCTAGTCTCCGTGTCTCCCTGTGTATCTCTCCCCCCACCCTACACATATGTTCCATATCACAGGAAAGGAAAAAACAAGTATATAAATATACATGTACATATCTGGGAGTTTCATATTTATTTTTTACACATATGTGTACTCATCATATCATGTCATGGCAGAAAGCTTCAGTCAATGGCATTAGAATAATTCGTCTGCTCTCAGCTCTGGCACATTTTTCCTTGTATTAAAAGTATGGTATTTCCTTGTATAAAAGTATTTTGACTTCTGAATGGTTTATTTAGATAACTCAGTTTTCCTGACCACTTTTTCCAGATACCTTCACCTATAGTATGAATCTGATATGTCTGTATTTTTTGAAACTTGGTCTAGCCAAGGTCTGAAACATGGCCAGTTAAGTTTTTAACAACCTTTGATAGGTACTGTTTCAAAAATTTGATGACTTTTATAGCAGCTGTGTTCTAGAGATCCCTCTGATCAATTAAACAGTTTCTTATAAGCCCTGCAGTTTTCTCCTTGGTGCAGTTTTCTAAACTAGAAACTTACTGTCTTTACATTCCTTGGCAATAAAATGTTAATTAAATTACTTGTAAATTAAATGCAGCAATATTCAGCTTATCAAAACAAGCATTACACTATCCCAGGTGTGATCCCTTCTTTAGTTCATATGCAGGGTAAAATATACCAATATTTTTTCCTTTTTTTTACTTCTTTGTAAACCATGACTACCATGGTTTACAAAATTTCTGTTCTTTCAGCCTCGCTCTTGCCTTTGTTTGCAGGTAGGAGCACGCTGGGAGATGGCACCTTCTCCCTGCCCCATCAATGCACCAACAAGCATGGCTTCTCCAAAGCTAAATGCAAACTCCTGGGCAGAAAATCTTTCCAAGTGTGTGGCACTGCCTCAATTCACCTCAAAAGCCACCTTGTGAGCAGCTTTTTGATAAATAGTCAGAACTGGGTATATACGTGGTAGGTTTCATTTGTTTCAAGGTGTTCAAAAGCATGAGATAAATCCTTAGTCTGCTACGTTTACAAAAATCTTTTATATTGTAACTTCTTTTTTTTTTTTAACTAATAATTTTATTGTCTTTACTCCATTTTTCCACATGACAAATGACACAGGCCATCTTGTATTGGAAAATTTCTAATAAAGGAAAAATAATGATTATATACGGAACTGCCTGTTCCCTTTTTCCTAGTGAAAACTTCTTACACAGAAGGAGGATGCCCCAGAAATTTCTCCAAAAATTCACACTAAGCTTTCAGTCAGCATACTTTTTCTCTCGGGAAAATTAAAATAATCACTTAATCAGTCACTCTGCAATCTCTACTATGAACAACTTTATTATGTGCTTTCCTTCACTGATTATTTAAGGTCAAATACAATTCTGTGCATTTACTAATACCACACGTGAGTGCCTGGAGTTCATAAGTCTTACTTGTCCTTATCATGCTGCAGTTAAAATCAGTGAATCTATTGATTTTAACATTACCGGAACTGGGCAATGTTTTTTATGACACTGAAAGAAATTAGTAATTGGCTCATTTGAAGATATATAGTCACTTGTATTTTCTAAATGTTGCTATGTCAGCAAATTTTATGGTGGAATTTCTAAAAAAAATTCCTTAGCTATTCCATTAACCTTTTTATGGTGTTGTTTTCTCAAATCTAATCTAAACTTGGTCCTGTGACCATTGTAACATGAGGTTTTAAAAATGGAAAGCATTAAGATTTATCACATTATATATGAGGCATTTTCAAACTGTCCATTCAAATAAATCCATCTTTAATGAACAAGATTCAAAATTTCCATGCGTGTGTCCACATGACTGACTGTAAATTGAAGATCTCACGTACAGAGATGTTATCAAGTCTTCATTAGAGACAAAAAAATCCCTTTACAATGGCAACAGTTGATTTTTCAGGGAAAATGGCAGCTGCTACAACATGAAGAAATAGGTAATTCAATTAATATTTTTAAAAGATGGTGTAAAAAGGATTTTATCTTTTTCCTACAATTTTTTTTCAACACACCTGGTCCCATTTTAATGTCAGAGATACAAATTTTTTTTATTTCTTTTTGTTCTATCTCTATTTAAATTATCACAGGACTGAATTCCATTGTGCATACTCCTTGGCTACCTGGTGGACCCTGGAAAAGTTATCTATGAAATCTGTGACATAATGAACATTTTATTATTAGCTGTCTAGTTTCAAATTGTATTGTCTTAGAATTTCCCATCTTATAGTTAGGTTTCTATTAAATAACACTGACAGCCTCTTCCTGTAAGACCACCAGTAGGTTTTCAGTTTCTAGCACCATAAGTTTCAGTTTTGTTGAATAAGAGGTTCATGCCTCCCAGGTCCATTCAGCAGGAGATGGATGAAAAGGAGTAATATTTTACCTTAGGAAGGTGGGTTAGCTGTTTCTCAGAGAGCTGGGGGAGTGTTCATTTTCTTATACAAGAGATTTTGAGACCTTGTGTGATATGCAAAGTATATCTCTGGTGACCCAAAATGAAGAAAAATTAATTTAGTTTGTTTTAGAGCAGATGCAGAGAAGGGCTACGAGGATTTTTGAGGGAGAGAAAATTCCTTTTTATGAGAAAAAAAAAAAGATTTTGTCTTTCACAGTTTAGCCATATAAAGGCATGATCTGAGTTCTGCCTAGAAATGAATCTCCACAAAAATATAAAAATTATTCTTAGATGAATCTATGAACTGGTATAAGAACGGATGCATGGGATGGATATTAAGGAAAAAATCTATCAGAGGAGCTAAATTTCAAAGAAACTTACCTCCACACATAGTTTAGCCAGTATCTAACAGAAATCTAGCTAATTTTAATATGGAGCTTAAGGAATACTGTAAAAGGTATTTCCATTTCCTTGATTCATAGACTAGAACATACTGATCATTCAGGTCTCATTTTCTCAGGACATTTACCTCCCTTGCTCTGCTAAAACAGGATCTTTTGTTGGCTGATCACATTCTTTAGGACACGTGTTAACGTGTCCAAGTCCTAATGTGGAAAAGACTGTTGTAATGTTAACATATGATAGTTCTATTCATACATATGTTAAAAGGTAATAAAAAAATACTTTTTTTATCTGCAATTGTCCCTTATATTTTTTTCACAAACTAAATACAAGGTCAGTTCAGCCAATTTGTTTTTCTTTTAAAACTAAAACATGAAACATGTAGAAAATGCTAGGAAAAGCAAAGTCTTAGGTTTTGCAGCATGATATCTGTGGCCATAGCAACAGCATACAACAGCTGCCATAATCAGCACTTAAGATCGACTGGGGACTGGTCACCTTAGAGAGATGCAGTGAGAAGACGGGCACCATTCAAGATGGAGGATGGCCAATGTAATACCCTCTCCTGTGACGGTTGCTTTCCTTTGATAACATTTGGTATGACAGGAGGAGTAATGATTTCAACATGTAGTATTCTCTTTCTTGAAATGTGTTGAAATCCATATCCTCACAGAGACATCATGGCAAAAAGATCTTAGCAGTGTTTCTTCACTGAGTGTCTAAGGACTCGGTAAGCTTTAAAAGATCCACAGGCTAATGAAACAAATAACAACTGCCTTCAGGGCATTTTCTTTTTCTAATGATTTCCAGGTCAATTTTACATAGATGTCTTGTTTCCTTTTTGTTTTCAAACAATGCACTACACATTCAGAGACTGTATATTCTTCCAGTGGTATATTATTCTTTTCTGTGCTCATAACCACTCACTAAGTGTATGTCATTACTGTGCATGTGTGTGCACATTTTTGTGTAATTTGTATGATATAATATTTGCATATAATTACAATAGTCAATTACCTTTCACATAATACATTACAGAGAGATATCTGGGCAACTGCAAATATTTTTTTTGTTACATTTTTGTTTATTAGACACACAGAAATAGTATTGCTAATTTCAATGTAAACAAGTGCTTGCCATAGAATAATAAACTTGCAAACAAAGCTGGACAATGCATGGAATGGACATACTCAAAGCATGAAACAGAAAAAGAATAAAGACAAAAATTTAAAAATAGACGTAGAAAGGAAGGAAAATATACTTATGTGGTGAAAAAATAATTTCACTGGATTATAAAAAAAATTAGAATAAAATCTGGTTCCTATTACATCCAGGCAACTAAAGTTCTTCTGAAAGTCAACCCTCTGTAAAACTTCTAAGGTTGTACTCGTGGTTGGACAAAGTACAGATTATGGGACAGATATACATATGGACTTTGCTTCACAGAAGTCAACAGAATATCTGACTTAGCGGAGGAAGCATAATATTGAAAACTGGTTGGAAACCAGCTGTATTACTAAAAGAAATAGATTTGAAAGTGTTCTTTTTTCATTAATTTATAATTTATAATAAGTGTCACATATTTTATTTAGGCTAGTAATCCCATACTTTGCTGTTGTTTCCACACTGGGACTGTGATAAAGTTTTGCTGCCAGGTCAGCAGCTAAAAAGTAAGGTGTTACTTAGCACAGGGATTTTTTTAATTGATATTCCCTTTAACAAG
>VZSZ01002986.1:2717-18290 GCA_013398815.1 Ibidorhyncha struthersii | reverse complement strand
ATAACCTTCCCAGACACCAAGGTCAGACTGACAGGCCTGTATTTCCCCAGATCCTCCTTCTAGCCCTTCTTGTGGATGGGTGTCACATCAGCGGGGACCTCTGTGGTTACCCAGGACTGCTGATAAATTATTTTGCTTCTATTTAACCTCCTGAAGGTAAATATGATAATTCTAAAAGTTCACCTGCCTAGGGATCTCAATAACAAGCAGGCATTTACATGTCTCATATCTCAGGACAGGAAAGCGCCCTGCAGGACAGCCTCTGGATCCATAGAGCATCATCACCTCTGCACCTCCACTCAAGACGGAGGTCTGTGCTGTAACCTTCTCTGGTGGCCTCCACCCCTTTGTGTGAAGGGTCCCTGGGCCCTGATGTCTCCTAAGGCCCATGTTGATCTCCCGGAGACAGTGTCTCCAACATGCTGGTGGTGTACATGCAGTTTAGAGGTTGCTGCGATGGACATCCTGCTGCAGGGGCTCCTCTAATGTGGATGCAGTGCTGGGCAGGGCCAGTTGTGCCCCAGGCACTATGGGGGCACGGTACAGAGGCCCCTCGTGCTGTGGTCTGATCAGCTGCATCCTGATGCCTCAGGGCCCACAGGACAAGAGCGCGGACCCAGGCTCTCCTCCAGCTGAGGGAGGAGTGGCAGGAAGCCACTGATTCGGATATTTGGGATCCGTTGGGCTGGCTAGTGACACTGTGCTCAGACATACCATCTGGGCCTCTTCCACACGTTGAAACAGGGTTTTCAAACTCTGCTTTGGGTCCAGAAAAGATAAGGGCATGGGACTGAAGTTATCTCCTTGATGCTGAGGTGGCTGCAGAAGAGCTCAGGCTCCACTTACTTCCTCACTGCGAGCTACAATGAATGCAAACCAATCACTTCTCAATGAAAATCTTAAGAGATGTTTTTTTATTAAAATAAACCTGTGAAAAATTAAAGTAGGTTGTGACGAAAACTTTCAAAATGTGTTCGCTTATTTTGTGCATCATGAAGCTAAAAATGATACTTACATTTCAGTGTTGCTATGGTTACTGATACTATTCTTCTGAGTTTTCAGAGGAAATAAATTGATTGTGTTAAGGAGGAGACTGTATACAGGAGATAACCTCTGACCTTCATGATGGTTTCATTTATATTGGTCTATTTTCAAACTTTCATGGCCTAATCTGCACTTAGCTGAAGTAGCTGTAGTTTCATTTGTCTGTCTTTGTACAGACAAGTTTAAAGTCTAACAGACAGGGTTGAAAGTTTTGGCCTGAACTTCCAGAAGACAGAATTTGTTGTCCATTTACTATTTCTCCCCAAAATATTCTGTGAGATAAATAACTTGTTGAATGTCCGGTTAGACTTTCCTATTTAATTTGATGAATTCCAGATATTTAAGAATGCAGAAGGTATTTTTTTGTAGTAAGGATGATCTTACAATGAAATATATTTGTTCTTTGAAGCCTTTCTCCATCCCCTTTCTCCCAACCCTGCACTGACTCCGTGTGTTATTTGCTGTAAATCACAACATCACAGGATAGCTCAAGCTAGATCATCTCTGGGCCAACCTCCTGCTCACAGCAGGTCAGCTCCGAGGTCAGACCAGGCTGTTCAGGGCTTCATGCAGTTGCAGCTTGAAAACCATGAAGTGTTGGTCCCTGCCTCAAAACACCTGTGATTTCCAAGTACAGGAAAGAAAACAAAGCAGAAGAGTAGCCAAGACACAGGAGGGGATTAGGGCCCTATGGAGAGCTGGTGGCAGAGCGAGGAGCAAAGGTCTGATCTCTCATACTCAAGTCAAGCCAACAAAAGTCAACAAACTGTTCTATAGATGCTGCTTTTATGTAGTTTCCAATTTCTCCAGAAGCAACACAGCTACGCAGCCCTTCACTGTAAGCAGGCCTCTCTCTGGGGTGGTGTCTTTCATCAGGGTATGCAGTCATGCGAAAGTTAAGAAGACCATCTCATAGCTTTGGTGCCAAAACCATTCAGGCACGTTTAGCTTATGCCCATGCTGGGAGAGGTTGAATTCATTAAAGCAGACGTGGTTCTGCATTAATCCTCCTACCTGGTTGTGCTGGATGGAGTGGCTTATGGCTGTTAGCGCGTGATGGTGGAGCGATGCCCCAGGGGAGGAAAGATAAGAGGTGCTGCTGCTTGACAATAGTGCCTTTCAGCAATGAACTGCACGTGGTTTGAGGTGAGTATGTGGATGATTTAAAATAAGGAGACACGCAGAATTGGCCTTATTCCCAGTACGTTTGTGCTGTAATCGCACTGCGCTGATGACACTCAGCTTCAGCTAACATGTTAGCTGCATTCGGAGCCTACTCATGGCAGCTTAGAGCTAATGCACGTCTCATCCTACAGTCTCAGTAATGAGACCATTTGTTTCTCATCTGGAGAAGGTGAAAGCGTATGTGTGATTTAAGACTAACACAATATTGTAGGGACAACTTAACTTTGCCTCAACCTAGTTTTGCTTAAATCAAATGGGTAGTTGTTTGAATTCACACACACAATGCTTGTGTTGTTTTCATTAACTCTGTTTGGAAATCACTCTAGCTAAATCAGGGCATCCCCTGGTGTGATATAATGAGGTCTCTCCTCAGATGAGTTACACTGATATAAAGAAGCTATACAGGAATAGTCAATGCAGCATAAAACTGTGTGTAAACGAGCCTTAAGGCACAGCAGATTAAGATGTCCTGCTCAGGGATTTGCACTGGTTTAATTAATTTGGTTTGTTAATTGAATTCCATTAAATTATGGACAGTTTTGTTTTTAGACAAAGCCATGGGCCCTGATCTTCCTTTCGGACCTTTCAGCAGTGCTGGCTGAACTGCTTTTGGTGAGCGCTTCATTTGCAACAGCTCAATGTTGGTCATCGCCAGACTATTGGTGAGTATGACCCAATTTGCCAAATGCTTTCCCTGAAAAGCAGTTTCGGGGACTAATGATGAGACGGTCTCCTATTTACCATCTCTGAGCTCACTAGCTACAGCACAACTCAGGATGTGTAAGACCCAAGTTCAGTTTGACTCTTCTGTCTAAGGGGATGTGAACTGACAGCTCCTTGGCTGAGCAAAAGATTTTCTTGCTCCTCTGCCTCGAGAGCCGTGTGCCGTGTGCTCACCGCAGTAATGTCATTTCTTGCAGGGTTTGTTCATGCAGCAGCTTGGAGTATCCTGGTTGTGGCTGCTCCGAGACCAAGAAAAGTTAGAGGGAAAGAGTGGAAAAGCAAAAGGAACATATTGGCTGCAGTCAGGAAACACAGACTTTTCAGTGCCCCTTCTGGAGACCATGTTAGTTAGGTGGCTGTGCCTTGTCTAAGTAAAAGCTACGGGTTATGCTGGCTCCTCCTTAGGCATGGGGTGATGCTGTAATCAGGACTGAAAGAGCCATAAAAGAGTTTTTGCTCTAGAAACTAATGTGAAGATCTGGTACGGAGAGACAAACTTATGTTCTAACTCATTGGGTCACTGTTTCCATCGCTGTTTACTTGAGCCGTGTTAAAAACCAACCAACCAACCAAGCAAAAAACTAAGAGTTTGGGACAACAGGGTAAGGCACTGTAACTGCGACCGGTGTGTGGTACAGAGCACAGCAGTTGTTTCTGTGAATTGCATACTTATAAAAATGCAAGAAAAGACCTTTACACCATGTAAAAGCATACAAATTTAATGTAACTCAATTAAGCTCTGTGTGAATAGTACATATTTTCTTAGAGTGCCAAATATGAGCAAAAAGAACCTGATGAGTAAACTGCAGCATTGCCAAGGAAGTGCTGCTGTGTGCTGCCTCCCTAATTCCTGCTCCGGTAGGTTTTGCTGACAGTGATGATGACATCTTCTGAGGGTCTAGAAATACCACTGGACAACCATTTCTTTTTGGGGTTTATTTCATCCCTTCCTCCCCAGCCTGAACATTTTTGTTCCAAAATGTTGCCTGAGGCACGTTGCCTGTACCTCATGGGAGTAGCAATTTGGGTGACTAATCCTCCCATTTTCCTTCTCAGGTAGTGCTCTCTGGCTAAGTGATGCCTTCCCAGGGCAGCACATCTCCTGGGACACCTCGTAGCAGGGGCACAGCCCCTTGCCACTGAGAAAGAGGTGCAATATATCCTGGGAAACAGCTCCTCCAAACAGCCTGGCTCAGGGGAGAAGGGAGTGGAGCGTCTTCATCTGGGCAAGGTTATGTTACACGTCGGTGTGCCTGTTTGGTGCCAAGTGGGAAATACCCGGCACGATGTGGCTGATAACCATGTTTCATGCACTTCCAGCTCTGAGGTGCTGTCAGGGGGACGTGAGACCCTTTCCCTGCCCTGGAGCCAGATCCTGCATAAGAAGGGACGGCCCTTCATTTTGCTGGTTGAAGGAGATATGGGATAAGATACCAGGAGGTGTGCAGCAGATGGAAATGTTGGGTATCTCCTCCCAGCTCTGGTGCTGGCTGGCTTCCCCTGGGTCATGGGCTGGGCTGCATGTGGGGCTGAGCTCCGCATCCTCCAAGGGGTTTGCGCTCTGCCGGCTTTGGCATGAGCTGTGCTCACAGCCACGGCATGCAGGCGCAGCCAGGTGAGGAAATACGGCAGCACTCCCTTGGAAATTTTGCAGTTTACTCATGGGGTTATTCCTTTTTGCTTGTGTTTGGTGCTCCATAAGAAAGCATGAACCCAGCTGCACCCGTATGCTGTTGCACTGCTGCCGGCTGTTGTGGTTTGGGCCAAACCGGCCACTGGCAGAACGACAGATGCTCTCCCCTGTCTCTCTTCAAAGGGAGGCAGGAGAGAGAGAGAGAGACTTAGGAGTTTGGAAGGAACTAAACTACTTTACTGCAATATTAATAATAAAATAAAAATAAAATGAAATGTATGAAAAACTGTATCACGCTCCCAGGATGACAATCACGTCACCGACAGGCACTGGGAAAGTCCCAGGCTGAACTCAGTGACGGAAGGGAACCGTATTCTGGATCTGCATTCAGGATCGGGATCAAAGGCAGATGAACAGAGTCCTCCTCAGACACTGGCTACTGAAGAAAGAGCTCTGAACCTTTGATCCCTCAGCTTTTATACTGAGCATGGGGCAGATGGGATGGAATACCCTGTTGGTCAGTTTTGGGTCACCTGTCCTGTCCGCTCCTCCCCACGGGTGGGACTCCTCTATGCTTTACCGCTTCTGACCCTCCAGTGGGGCAAATAACCAAGTTATCTGGCCTTGGGTGCTATAGCAGTAAGTATAAGCAACAGCCTCTCTGCGTACCATCCCTTGGCATCAGCTGTGAACATCAGTCTGAGAGCAAACAGTGTCTGCACAGTATGCTGTTAATTTCAGTATTTAGAAGCGGCTTAGCTAAAAAGTGAAATTACTGAACAGAAAATTGGTCCTGTTTTACCTCAAACCTGGGCACCGGGGCATCCTGGGATCCCTGGGCCCACTGTGGCAAGAGTATTTCTGCAGCGGTGCCCGCAGCGGGGCAGGTCTCACGGGTGGGTGCTCGGGTGGGGACCTCCGGCCGAAGACGGGGGGCGCGGCGGGTCCTCCTGCGGCCCCGGGCGTGGGTCCCGCTGCCCAGCGCGGCTCTGCTCTGCACCTCCAGGGCATCTCGCAGAAAAGGCAGGTTTGGCGTCTAACGAGGTGGGGTTTTTTTTCAGCTTTTAGGACGGCACCGTCTAGCGGGCTGCGTGAGTATTGCTGACTGCCCGAGGAGCATCCTTTCTCACCGCCGGGGGTGGGGGACGGGCAGCGCTGCAGCATCGCTCCCACCCGCATCCCCCGGCCCCGGGGATGCTGCGGGACGGCTCCGGGGATGCTGCGGGACGGCCCAGGGGCTTTGTGACCTCCAACCCAGCTAAAGGACTCAGTGCAAGCACCGTTCCCCAGCCTGCTGCCGGGCTCGCTGCTCCTTGTGTCCCGTATCCTCAGGGAAAGGGTGGGGATTTTAATCCATCATTCAAACTGGCACGGGCAATATTAATAATTCGTCAACAGTATTAGTAATTCTCCCCAGTCATGTTTTTTCCCACATTTCGCTCTGGTGGGTTTCTAGCGCTGCTCTCCACTCAGCCCAGCCTCAGCCCTGCCCCAGCTCAGGCAGCGCTCCCTAGAGAAAGCATGGAGAGGAGAGGGAGAGGGAGATGAGAAACTGAAATTGTTGAGATCAACCAACATGGATGTTGCAGGTGGAGGGGAGGGAGAGTCACAAAGCCCAGAAGCCTGTGCAGTGTCCCTGTGCCTGCAGAGGTGTTAGGCGAGATGTGGAGTAGTAATTTCAGGGCCAGAGGACAAAAGAGACAAGAATTACTCACTGAAAAAAGCAAAGTCTGAAAGCCCTGAGCCACCTAATGTTATTTTGAAGTTGTCTCTGCTTTGAGTGGACACTGAACTACATGACCAGCAGAGGTCCATTGCAGTCTAAATTATTCTGTGATTTTACAATTTTGCTCTGTGTCTGCACTTTAAAACAGCAAAATTCTCCCTTGGTGATGTATGGTCTTTTAGGAATCGTATTACCGGCATTAGCCTCATAAAACTGACCAGTTACTTGTCTAAAGTAATGCTAAACACATCTGTCTGCAGTATTGGCACATTTCAAATGTTACTGGGGTCCTTGGAGTTACAGGATGCTTTCTGACACCTTTGGAAAAGAAAAGAAAGACTACACTTTCGGCTGTCAAGTCCGGCTGTCAAATTAGGGCTTTGCACATTGACTGCATTCTTGAAACTATAGCTTAAGAAGTAGAGAAATGTATTTGCTGATCACAAAACTGACCCCACGCAGGGCAGAAATTAAAAGTTTTAGATTTGAGGGAGAAGGACACAATGGATACTTCCCAGCTCCACAGAGTTCGTAGAAGCAGTGCTATTCCATAAAAGTAGGGAGATCTACAGATTTCCGGAAAGGCAGCAAGTGCGTGTTCCAGAAGCACTTAAAGTGAGTAATAGTTGAGTTTCTGAAGAAAAATTACAAGGTCAGTCCCTTCTGTTAATACAAGCAGCACGCAGAGGAAAGTCTTAATTAACTTTTGAAATCAGTTGGACTTGAAAGCACAAGGTGAGGATGACACTGTTTGTCTTCCCCTTCCTGCTGGAGAAGTGACCCTGCTGGTGATTTCGTCCCCTGGCAGGGGTTCAGGGTCACACACGTTTTTTTGAGGGTGCGGTGACCAAAGAGCTGTCAGTGCAAGCAGATGAGAGCGAGTGGCGATCGAGCTGGGCCACGTTGCACAGGTCAGGATGCCCCGCTCAGTCCTGCTGTCCTCCCCCGTGCCCGCAGTGGGTGTGGGTTTTACTGCTTCCCCCCGTTTTGCAGGCATGATTTTGAATAGCTGCATATGCTTAGCTCTATAGACACATCAGAAAAAGGCACTGTTGTGATTATTCTGCATAACCGAGATATATGGGTGGGGAGAGGGAAAAGAAATCCCTAGAGGAAGACCACGTCTGTAGCTGGCTGCAGCATTACACAGCCGTGGCGCTCCCTGCTCACTAAAAGTACATTTGCCCTTCAGTAGTTTCCACATTATAAATGCTTAGGAAAAGAAGGATGAGCTTTGCAGAGATTCATGTGAACTGGGGCACAGCGGGTGCCCTGAGGTGACACCACTCTAAGTGTCAAGGCAGGACCACACCAGACCCCTCAGACACACTGGCTCTGTCCCATCTCCAGCAGGCAGCTTTTCCTTGGGGTGACATACCCCATCCCCCTGTGTACCCCCCAGGGCAGAGCAGCCCCCCTGAGAAGAGGGCCGGGGAAGGGGCTGGCCCACGGTGGCAGCTGGTACCTGGTTGCCGGAGGTGGTGCCGGAGCTGCTGCTGCACCGGCCACAGCCCCGCATCCTCTGTGTGCTGCTGAAAGTTGAGAAGAAACAAAATTACTGAATTAAAAAAAAGAAATCCCCTCAGAAGCAATATAAAGAAAAGGATTTGCACTCCCCTGTGCCTTCTAATATAACCACGAAGCGGAGCAATTTTGAGTACTTATACTCTTATTCTCCAGGCACCTGCTGAATATTTATTACTGTAACGTCTCTTGTGCCTTTCTGTCTGTTCATAAACAGCTCAATACCAGTGATTTGAGCATTCATCACTTTAAACTAAGCCAATAGTTACTGAAAGAAAGTGCTTATTCCACACAAGTTCCCCACATCTTCCGCAGAAAAGGTGATTAAGGGACAACTGTAACTCTGGGGCTCTAGAATATGATAATGATGCCCTGCCTTTGGGAATCAGCCACAATTAATTACCTGCCTTGGAGTGATTTGATTGTTGCTGGCGAGTTTCAGACAAGCCAGCTCCCAGGTGCAGCCCTCCTTTTCCTTTTAAGAGGGGAAGCATCTGTGTAGTTGAACGCAGCACTTCACAGCTGGGGGTCCTGGAGCTCTGCGGGTCTGTAAGGCATCAGCAAGTGCTCTGCAAGCTACAAACAAGGACTTTACACGGTTGCTGGTACGTGAGGAAACAAGCCAAATGAAGGGATATAAAAAATAGTAAATAAACATTCAAAGCTGAAGATATATATTTTTTTTTTTCGTTTTCCATTGGAAGTGAGAACTGCACAAAAATGTCAGGGTTTTTTTCCCTCAAAAAAGTGGCAGTTGGCCTTGATGGAAAAATAACTTTATGCTCACTCCTTTGCTTAGGCTTCACAGTTTTGTGAATATGCATCATTAAGACCTTCTTGGTCAGATCTGTGGGATGCCGACGAAGACACCCAGACCGTGAAGCATGTACTTAGAGCTGAAACTGAGCTGGATACCTGCCAGGAGTTCCCACTGATTCGAGGGGAGGGAGGCAGCACTGAATCCTGGAGCCAGGCTGGCCATGGGAGCACCCCCTGCCCTTGTCCCTGCTGGCATAGCTCCCACGGGATGCTCGTCCTGATCACTCCTTCAGAGCTGTGGCCTGTATTAGAGCAGGGTCTGTAGTCACAAAAGTTCTTCTCCATCCATCCTGGCAGAATTTCTGCCTTCTCAGAATGCATTTGGTTTTTCTTTTGGGGTCGTTTTACTGGTTTTGGTTTTGTTTTATTTTCACATGGGCTGGTGGGAGGATTGGTGTAGGAGACAAGGCCAGTCGACGCACACCGAGCCTACAAATCACTGTTTCTTGGCTTGATTTCCTCAGGAAGTGAGGTTTATGGGATCATGCCATTGCTCTCTCCTGTTCTCCTCCTAGTAATTTCTGGATCCAGTTTGAACCAAGCTGGACAGGAAGGTATATGTATCAAATAATACAAAGTATCAGCTTGTGTTGAGTGAAAATAGCTGGAGAAGCTTGGTTTCTTCTGGAGGGATAAAAGAAAGAGGTCCTGCCTTATCAGACACCAGAGAACAAAGCCCAGTGGCTGGGATTGAGAAGGAAATGCTGGATACTGGGACACACTGGTCCTGCTCCTCAAACAGGCACTGAGTCAGTTCAACAGTAGGGAGACACAACCCAGACCATTTCTAGTCCCATGCCAGTGGGGCGCTGGTCTGAGCGCTGAGTCCTGCTCTCTGCTGCAGTTTGTGGATGGGATTTTCGGGCAGTAGGGATTGAGAGGACGGTCTGGTTCCACTGCTTGAACATGATGGTCGATGCCTGGGCCAGCAGTGCCTTCAGCACCTTGTGGGAGAGACTGCTGGACCCTCACAAGGTGGCTGGATGATGCAGTCTTGGCCCAGCCAGCCCACCACAGATGTGGTCCGTGGTAGTGACATGGACCACATGTAGGCTGTGCCCATTTTTCATAGAAGGGGGATGGAGATGGAGGCAAGTGGTGGGAGAGTGTCTTTCTGTGCTCCAGAGGAGATTGTCCAGTGGGATGTGATGTGTGCTACTGCAGGAACAGAAATAGTGCACCAAGCTCTTAATAATCACCACGTTCAGAAAAATGGAGTAGGGTTCATCTTCTTTTTTATCATGCTGGGTGCAGTGCTGAGCCAGATGGGTGCAGTCTGTATTGACAAGGGCACTTGCTTTCTAAGAAGGAGTTTTGTTCATCTATCCATCTGCTTCGTATCCATGCAACAGTGAAATGAAGCAGCTTTTGCATATTTATACCCTTGTTCAGCCTGGAGCACTATGAGAACCAAATGACACAATCACAGAGAAGTTTGCCCACTTAGAAACACTCCAGCAACCACCGCAGAATAAATGTGAAATGAATGTTATCATTTAATTATTTTTAATCAATAGTAGAGCTTGGCAAATTCTGCAAAGTATCCATTAGTGTTAGCTCAAACAAAAATTGTGCTTTTGCTTTGGTATGCACTCTCCTTTTCAATGGTGTTCTGAGAATGTGCATACAAAAGATTTGTGCTCAGCTGAATGCAAGTGCGGTGCGGAGAAGCTATTCTTCAGAAACGAGGGTGGCCTTGTGATTAAAGTGCCGTGCCTAAGGAGTTCGGGGACAGGTACTTAGTGCTGTTGCAAACTTTCTTTGTGACCTTAAGCAAGTCACTTAGGAGAAGCATTTTGGAGCACGTACTGGATCAGACACTTGGCCATCAGTTAGAATTTGCATGCTGGAACCTATCTTGTGCCTTTGAAAATTTTGCCC
Organism: Ibidorhyncha struthersii; assembly: GCA_013398815.1. NCBI lineage: Eukaryota > Metazoa > Chordata > Aves > Charadriiformes > Charadriidae > Ibidorhyncha > Ibidorhyncha struthersii. The sequence continues at coordinate 7,755 of VZSZ01002986.1, read as the reverse complement.
TATATGTATCTAAATAGCTTCAATGCCCCTTGTGCAAAATTTGGATAATCATGTTTTGTATCACCTGTAATTTGTCTTGTTTAGTTGCACCATAGGCTGTTGCAGGCAGGGGCTGCCTCTACCTGTGCACTTCTGGGGCTCACAGAGCAACTCTGAGACCTCTGGAGCCACCGTTGCAGAAATCATTTTGCGCAGAGTGAAAAACTTTATCAATGTTCTTGAAATGGCCATTTTCAAACTGCTTTAATTTCCTTCTAGCCATGTGTCATTCTGCGCAGGGAGCAGAGAGCACGGGAGCGTGTCCTGCCAGGTCTGTATGATCCCTGTTGGCTCCCCCTGGACTTCAACATCTCAGGCACCGCCTCCAGGCATGCATCCACCGTGGCTAGAAGGTCTGAAATCCTGGGGGTCAAGAAAGATCAAAGCACCTGGCACAGCATTTTTTTACCCCCCTTAGACACAAGAAGAAGCTCACACACCGTACTGAAGAGTACAAGACCAGGCTTAAGACAGTCCAGCCTTTGGCAGGGTGAGAGCGACAGGGGACCTGGGCTTCAATGAGAGTGACCTCAGCCTGACTGTCACTTCTGCTGGTTGCTGTCACTATCCCTCCAGCTCACCCTGCACGGACAGCGCTTGGCACATGCAAAGAGAGACTGCGAGCAGGACATACGCAGCTCCACACCTTTCCATGTTGGGGTTTTCCCCCTAACCTTTGAGCTGGTAGTGATGCCATGTCAGCACCCTGCTGCTGTGTCACCTTTGTGTCCTCTGCTCTGTGGATGTCCCACAGCTTCTCCTGATGACAGTCCAACACACATGGCCACCTGAGCTGCAGCTGTGCAACCACAAGGGCTGTATCAGAGCTGGGCTTTGGGGTCTTGGGGTACAGGCAGTTGGCCCTGGCCAGGGGTGAGGAGGTGACAGCTGGGGTTGCGGACAGAGGTTGCAGCTCCCAGCATCCATGGCCTGATACCATTTAATTGTGGATACCGTCACCACCTGATATCATTCGATCATGGATGCCACCCCATGGGTGGTGTTAGGGCTTGGTACCAGGCTGAGCCTCCACTTGTACTTCTGCCTAATGGGCTGCAGCCATTGGCCGGGGTAAGGGTCTTCGCAGGTCCGCAGGAGCCAGCCTTGCCCCACTCCCTCGTCCATGCAGGGCGTGATGCTGCTCTGCTCCCAGGCCTGGAGCTGCGCTGTTAAGTCGTGCTCTCCGCAGCCAGCCGCCGGTACGAGCAGCTGCTGTCGTATTCGAGGAATTGCGACGTGGTGGACGATAGAGCTGAAAGTCGCGTTAGCTGTTTGGGGGGTGTTTGCAAAACCTGACGGTGTTTCTTTACCTGACAGTGCAACCTTAGTGCTCGTAATGTGAAGACATCAGCTGTGAATCTTTCTCTCCAGCTTGAACATATATGAATCAAAGTATGCATATCACAAAGCGTTGTACTACATAACAACTTCAGACATATGATGTGGGTTTCACTGATGTGTAATACTTCCTCTTCAGTGACAGCAATGTTCACATTTGTGTGTTTTCTAGTAGATACATAAAATATATTTGTCTCACCTTGTTATAATCTATGCAAGCATCAGTAATCTGTATAAACTCCACCAGCTTGTAATGACAGGGGGAGGTACCAGAACTGATCATACATAAGCCGAGTTATTCTATTGTAAGTTAATTCATGCAGCAAAGCAAATATCTTATTCTAATTTATTAGCCAATACTCCAGCCAACAAGGCACTATATCTCTGTGGGTTTTTGACTGCTTTTGTTCTTTATTTGCTTGATATCCATCAGTTCCATCTTTTTCCACTAGTAAACAAATTTTCTTTATATTTGGCACAAATAAGCAACCAGTTACACCAGGGTCACATTCCAGTGTAACAGAACAAGAGCTACTGAAATCCTTGTGTTTTTTAGGCAAAGACAGTCTTACTGAAGAGATCTTCTAACATTGCTGCTTAATGCTTTGTTGCAGCTTGGACGGAAAAAGATTTTTAATGGCTAGGGTGTTCAATCCTATTAAAATTTGGTCTCTTTACCTTTCTTTCTTTCCCTCTGAAAGACATGTTGATGTAAAACTGATTAAAGATTAAGCTTATCAGTTACCAACTAAGTTTTTCAGTTAAGCAGCTGCATTTGAACCATTATGTAAATTGCCTTGGTTAAGCCCTGGTTACTAGACAGGTATAAATTTCCTCTATTAGCTACCTGTACAATTTGAGATTGTTACTTCTGTCCTAATTCAATCACAGTAGTTTATTATTTATTACTCACCTGTCCTAGATTCTTTCCATACTTTACACACTTGCTTAACAGGACTTACTGGAGTCAAGAGTAATGTCAGTAAGTTGAGCTGCTTCCCTTTGAGTTCTTGTCCCGTGGTGGACCACCCTGTAATACAACGCAACAAACCCCGTCCAGATGGTTATTATCTTTTTGAGTACATTTTCCCAAGGCTTGAACTAAGATTGATGAAATCTCATCTTCCAAGATGAGTTTTCTCTTTGTTTTGGTATTTCTGTGTGCTACACTGTACAGCTGACAATTTCCATGGATACAACTGGATCTTGCCCTTTCCTGGAAATCTCCTGTGGGGTTTCACTGCACTCTTGGTGGTTTTGGGGTTTCCCAAGTCCCCTGCCTCTTTCTATTTTTCTTCCTTTTCCTTTTCCTTTTCCTTTTCCTTTTCCTTTTCCTTTTCCTTTTCCTTTTCCTTTTCCTTTTCCTTTTCCTTTTCCTTTCTTTTTCTTCTTTTTCTTTTTCTTTTTTCTTTTCTGTTGCAGCCTATCTGGATAGCTATCTTTCGATTTCTTTTTCCTCTTACAATTTGTTTTATTTGAATATGTATCTATTGAATACTTAATATTTTTAGTTGCTATTAATTTGGTGCTTCATTATCAATGCACATGACTGAGGTGTCTTATTTCTTGGCCAGTCATTGCCACGTGAGAAGAGGATCCATGTACGACAGAAACAGAATATAAACCATTAGAGTGACTGGAAGTTTTTCATCCCAGTCTTTTCCTGTGCTGCTGGACATCACAAGGCTTCCTTTAATGTTCGTGCTGCCCACTGAGACAGAGATTTGGGAGTGTCCTTTTATGGGAAATCATTGCTTGACTCCTGAAAGGTTGTTCTAGTTTGGAGCAGCTGCTCTGTCGCTGTGTCTCTGTGTGCTCTACGGCTCATAGGGCCTTTGATAGTGCATCCACTTTTACCTTAGTCCCCTCTTTTAATCTGATTTTTGGTGGGCTTTCACATGCATTACTTGTTTATCACCATTTCTTTTCCTTATGGTTTGGGCCACTTGATCCCAGAGGCAACATGTAGTTTGCCATCTTCTGAACATGTCCCTTTGTTTTCCCATGTTGGCAGCCAGACAGCAATAGCTTGGCAAATCTATGAAAATAGCAAGTAGTTTTTCCCAGTCCTCATTTTATAGTATTTCTTTAGCAGCCCAAGTTTCAGCTGCTTCAGCTGAATGGAGGAGTATACTTACATTTTTATGTATGTTTTTGTGCTTATCCAAATAGCTGCCAACCCTCTTTCAGGTTCCCAATATTTATAGTAACTGGATCCATAAGTAAACTGTATTAGCCATTTTAATTCCCTCCTAATTTTTAAGTCTGAGGCTGGATTTAACCGTGAAATTTGCTTCCTGATATTTTCATGTTCATATCCTCATGTTTGGTAGAGGTGCTAAAACCTTTCCTCGCCCCAGTGTTTTCCCCTGATTCCTTAAGGCACACTAGCTGTGGTTTGCTGCCCGCCGTTTTGAGCTTTCCCAGCCCTGTGCATTTGCTAGGTCTGTGCCAGGGGTGACTTCTCCATGTCCCCTGGCCTGTGTCCCTGGTGCGTGCTCCTCTGCATGGGGCAAGAGCTGGCTGCAGGGCTGTCAGAGCTCTTGCCCCACACAAAGTTTTGCCTTTTGTGTCAAGACTACCCCCACCTTGTCAGTGATGGGTCACTGAATATGTAAAGTGCAGGAGCCTGAACAAAATCTTCCTTCAGCTGTCTTGGTGCCCCTGCCTGGTCTGGGCCTCATGGCCACCATCTCTTCTCCTTGAGGGACATGGTCAGTGTCCGGCTTTTGCCTGTTAACCAGCGAACCTCTGAAAAAAACTCTGAAAAGTTAAATATTCCTTGCAAGGCCCATAATCCTGATATGACTGAGCATGTGTGTGTGTTTCAATGAGCTCTACTTGTTTATCAGCAACCTGTCCTCTTGACCTGAAATTATACCCAGCTCTTTATGTTCCCACTGTACCAGCTGGGCCTTTGGTCACCTAAACTGATACTCTGTTTCCTTTGTTACATGCAGCACTATCTCTTTACCTCTTTATTCATAGAATCACAGAACTGTCTATGTTGGAAGGGACCTTTAAGATCATCAAGTCCAACCATCAGCCTAACACTGCCAACACCACCATTAAACCATGTCTCTAAGCACCACGTCTACCCATCTTTTAAATACCTCCAGGGGTGGTGACTCCACCACTTCCCTGGGCAGCCTATTCCAATGCCTGACAACCCTTTCTGTGAAGAAATTTTTCCTAATATCCAATCTAAACCTCCCTCTCCCTCCTTGAAGCCATTTCCTCTTGTCCTATTGCTTGCTACCTGGGAGAAGAGATCAACCCCCCACTGCGCTACAACCTCCTTTTAGGTAGTTGTAGAGAGCAATAAGGTCTCCCCTCAGCCTCCTTTTCTCCAGGCTAAACAACCCCAGTTCCCTCAGTCGCTCCTCATAAGACTTGTTTTCTAGACCCCACACCAGCTTTGTTGCTCTTCTCTGGACACGCGCCAACACCTCAATGTCTTTCTTGTAGTGAGGGGCACAAAACTGAACACAGTGTTTGAGGTTTGGCCTCACCAGTGCCGAGTACAGGAGAACAATCACTTCCCTAGTCCTGCTGGCCACACTATTCCTGATGCAAGCCAGGATGCCTTCTTGGCCACCTGGGCACACTGCTGGCTCATGTTCAGCTGGCTGTCAATCAACACGCCCAGGTCCTTTTCTGC
>VZSZ01002982.1:319494-329935 GCA_013398815.1 Ibidorhyncha struthersii | reverse complement strand
ACGGGGCCGCTCGTGGCCGCCCGGTGCCTCCTGCCTCGTGGAGGTTCGCGCCTCTCCCCTCGCACCCGGTTGAGATTTGGCACTGCCGCACCGAAGCTCTCCAGGTCTGTCTGACCGTAACCGAGCCCAGGGGTTTTGGCCCCAGCGCGTGTGAATCTGCCCTCTTTCTGTCAAACTTAATTTAGGCCCGTTTGGGACACAACAAAAGCAACTTGTTTGCAGGGCAGGGTCCTCCTTCCCGGCTGCCATGCACTTCGCAGGCGCTCAGGAGCCATGAAAGCCACCCCTCCTCCTTCACCAGATTTTTCCTCCTCCTCCCCCCCCCGCAGCTTCCCCTCTCCTCCCTTCTCCAAAANTCCAAAAAAACCCACCCTCTTTCAGTGAGTGGCGCATGGCCCTACAGTAAAACCTCTGAACTACCCACAAAGCACCCGAATGCCCCCAGCTCTGCTTTGCTTCTGTGACCCACCAGCCTGCGCTGGCCGTCTCAGCCGTGCTCTGGGGACATCCCCAAAATCACCTCGCCTGTCCCTTGCCTCCCAGAGATGCTGTCCCACATGTTGCACATCTTCCTGACCCCGCTACGAGCTGCGTGGCCTCGTGCACCCAGGTTTGGTGGCCGGGATGCCGGGGTCTGGCTCTGGACTTTGCTGTTCAGCGCAGCCGTAGGTAGGTTTTCACAATACCCTGCTGTTGGTTTGGAAGCCAAAACTCCTGTGTTGTGGGAGCTGGGGGCGGTCAGTCGTTTGTGCGGTCTGACCCCCCCCAAAGTGCCCTCTTCAGCGGACCGTGTTTACACACTGGTTTACATCCAGACCCTTAATGCCAGCGAGAAAGCAGCACAAGTGTTTTGCTCATCGGTCCATCTTTCTCCTTGCAGATTATTTGTACAAATAGGGGCTGGAGTGAAACCGGACCTTTCCCGGTTCACTCCCGATCCCCATTGCTTCCCTGGGAAAAGCTGGTGGAGGGGGGATATAAAAAAAAAAACAACCCGCTGAAGCTCCAGTGGGCTCTGCAGTGGGCAGCCTGAGAGGAGAGAAAGTCTGAACACAAGCGAGACACTTCTGACGTGTCCTAAGCAAAACATCTGGCACCCCTGGAAGAGCCATCCAGCCAAGGGACGCAGCTGTTTTATTCCACACAGCTCGCAGCAAAACAGAGCTCGTGCTTCCAGAACATGGCTCAGCAAAAAGGATGAATTCTTGAAATTGGGAGTTGGATCTTTCTGCTTTTGCTCTCAGGCTGCTCTGGTGCGAGCTCTGCTCCATCTCCAGGTGGGAGACCAGGAGCTTTTCTCCAAGGCTCAAGCCTCATTCGGCTGCTATAACCACCCAGCAGTCAGCAGAGCCACTCTGGATTTGTACTGACATTCCTGAGAGCAGGATTGGGCCTCCAGGTTTGTCAAGGGGGGCTCTGGGAAATTTCCTTTCCTTAAAAGGGCCAGGTTTGGCCAAGGCAGACTTTGGATTGTGATTTCCTTTTTTTTTTTTTTTTAAAAAAAAATAATCCCACAACCTCAGAGCAAAACTTGCATTGGTGAAAATTGCCTGCTTCACCACTCCAGTGCCCACTTCTGGTGGGGAAAGAGGGGGCTAAAGGCAGGGAGACTGCGTTTGGCCTTTGTGGGGTCCGTCCTCAGCCTTCCCACTAATTGCTCCAATGGATTTGGGGGCACAAATTTAACAGGATCCTTGTAGAAACACATCCCAGGGAGAGCTGATGCTAGCAGCTTCATGCACCACGGGGAACGTACAGTACCCAGAGGTCCCCAGTCTGATCCACCCTCTGTACCACCCCAGAGCTGGTCCTCAGAAGAGTCAATATTGTTTATTTTCCTTCCCGCAGTTTTTTTTCCTCTCTCTGCCACCTCTTTCATTCCCTAATTTCCCTCCACTTTTTTCTGTAGTACTGGTTTGTTATTGTGGAGTTGCTCATGGCTACTGTTTATCTTTGATGTTACTTGGCTGCTGCAAAAGGTGAGGTCTGGGAGGACAAAGCGAGACAACCAGTTTGTTATTGTAGGGTTGCTCATGGGCACTGAGCTGTGCTGTCTGGATTTGCGGTTGGAAAGCCTGTGAGATATGCAGGGCTAATGCACACCGGGTTTGGCATGCTAAGGTTGCTCACGAGGTAGTCCTGGTGGCAGAAAACATAACAGAAGTAGTAGCCCAGCACAGGACACGACCACCATGCTGCATGGTCTGGGGGGCTAAGAGGTAGGTATTGTATTATCGTGATGATGATGACCAAAAATCGCCCTGTATGTAACACCCTGTGGTTTTGGGAGGTCCGTAGCCAGGCTGCGGGGTGGCAGTTTTGCAAGCACCTCTCCTGCTCATTCCCACCAGCACTGTTCTATCCTGCGGCTGCTGCCAGGACATCAGTGTCACCATCCGGTGGGATCTGGGGATGAAGGACCAGCCCAAGGGAGATGGCCGTGCATCCCAGGGCAACCCCAGCCCATGCAGGACCAGGCAGGAGGTTTTCCTCACCTGCAAGACCATGATGAGTGTCTTGCTTCCTCCTCCTCCCAGCTCAAGGGCTCTGTGGCACAGCCATGGCCGCATTTGACTTGGTCAACTGTTCAGACAGGATCTTCAGGGTCTGGTTTGAACCCGCAGGATGGCCCATGCTGATATTTTAGTGCCGGGCATGGGGACCTGAAGTGGCTTCTGCTGGGCAGGAAGGTTCTGGGAGTAACACCAAGAATTCAGGGAGTGTTTCTCCTCTCCTTCAGTCTTGGCTTGTGCTGGCATCACCGGGCACCGGCTCTGCCGAGGGGAATGGAGGTCTCAGGGGCAGCGCATGGCATCCTGGTGCGTGGAGCTGGGGTGGCTTGCGAGCATGCAGCAGGATGGGAGCAGGCTAATTTGCTTGCGCTGAGTTTCACAACGCAAGCCTGAGGGCTGGGATAGGAGGCACCCTGGCTATGCAAGGGGAGAGGGTCCCAAAAAGCCTGACTCGGAGCAACAGCTTGGGTTATAACATTTCTCAAGTCTCCTCATGTGGAGACTCTGCCAAATTCAGGGCAGGTGATGATACCGATGTGATCAACAGCTTGAACTTCTGTGCATCCGCTCCCAGGGCTCCTGGTTGTGGGAGAAGGGTTGGGCTAAGACCCTGGGAGCTGAGCAGTCCCACAGGGAGAACGTCTGGGGCCATCCCTCCAGCCACGCTGCCTTGGGACCGCATCACTGTGGCTGAAGAGAGCTGGGATGGACGAAAAAGGACACGGATAAAGGAGTCTAGAAGGGTTTTGCTCCTTGCTCCAAGCTGGCACTGCACAGAAGTTAAGCAGGTGATGAAACTCGGCCTGTTGCAGTCTCCCAGGAATAACAGGGATAAGGTCTCCAACATTACCTCCCAGTTCAGTCTGGTCAGTCGTCCTACAGCCTGCTGGGGGATTGCCTCTGCTGTTTTAAATCTGCAAAAAGCTCCTTCGCTCCGGTGGGCTGTTCAACACACAGCGGACTCCACCCCAGAAGCGGCTGCAGCTCAGCAGAGACCATGATACACGACACGTCGAATCCCAATGCAGTCTTTGCTCCACAACTTGCTCTCATTAGTCCTGAAATCTTCCTGGGCTGTTCAGAGAGGCAGCAGCAAGAGAAGAGTCCGGCAATGAGCTCCTAAAGTAGGGAAACTTGAGCCAGTGGAGCCTGGCTGTGCCGGAGCTGACAGCCAGGATAGGCCCCTGACCTGGGGCTGGATCCAGCCATGCCTGAGCACTGTGGGAATTCCCATCTGGATCTCAGCTTTGCAGTCTGGGCCCTCCCCTACCCAAGGGATTAGCCGAGATGTGGTTCCCAGGGTGGGGGAAGGGGCTAATGAACAGAGACAGGATAACGAAGCAGGTAAGGGCTTCCTGTCCTTTAGGGCTCAGGAGGAAATCCTGCAGCTGGTGAATCTGGATATGATTAGTGTCCATTTCTCCCTGTGTAATCAACCCATCTGTTCATCCTTGCACATCACCAGCGCACATCCCGTTGCAGGCAGATGCCTCCCGGGCACTGTTTTTATCCGTGTCTGCCATGGCCACTCCAGGCAGGCTGAGAACAAGGCTTGCTCTGAGCCGTGGGTGCCATGATGGCATCTGCTCCCTCTCCCCGCCAGGCTCAGCAGCGTAGGTCAGACCAGAGGGAGCCCCAGGGGAGCTGCAGCCAACAAACCCGCTACGATTGCTGCAAACAGCAGGACCAAGCCTCTTCGTTGGAGGGAGGGCGGGCGTCTTCTCCAAAGGGCTTTGAACAAAAGTTCAAAGTGATCTTTGTAACAAGCTGATAAGCTCAGTTTTCCAGATGCTGCCTGCTCATCCGAGCTCAGCTTTACCGCAAGCAGGCAAAGGTGGATTATGTTTGGCTGCCAGACTTGTAAAGTCTCGTTCAGCAGGTGGAATCCTGAGTGCGGGTTATACAGTCTCCATGTGGGCGCAGAAGGGACTAGTCTGTAGAAATGCTGGATAAATTTGATAGGTGCTGTTGCAGGATCCCGAGGATTCGTTCCACCTTCTTTTCCTTGGCAATCTTGTCCAGCTATACAAAAAGGCAGGCGGCAGCCCCGCATTGGCTTGCAAATGACAGGCCAACATGCCGGCTTGGGCTGAAGTCAAGTCAAAGGAGGAGCTGGTGTGCAGATCAATGCTGTTCCTTGATGCAGTGGCTCAAGCTTACGTGGTCCTTTAGGGTCTTCTGAAAGGTCAAGCTTGGTGCCAGAGGCAGGACAAAATTGACATGTTACAATTCCCAGTCCTGTTGTCCTGTAAACTCAAACTGTGTGAACCTGCAGTTATATTAGCTCTAACTTGTGTCGCATTTAGTCATTGGAGGGTCTCGGGGGATCCATTGTACTAAATGCTGTCCACATACAGAAGATAAAGAGTCCTTACCCCAGGGCAGCTTATACGCTCAGCCCAGAGCTCTCCTGTCTGTAGTTCTACGTGATCCAGGCACCTGAGCTTCTGCCATTTGCACAGAGTGCCAAAATGTCACTACCGGCCAGAAACAACGTAAGGTATGCATCACAGATTAAATATTTCATTTGCTTTCAAGGGGTACTTGTTGCTTAACTTTTAAATGCAACCTGTCTTCAGCCTCTATTATATTGCTCTGGACTGCTCTTCAGGTCCTAAATCTTCTGATTTTTGTTTGGTTTGGAATGCACTGATTTACCACTAAGGAATAAATGAAAAGCAAAAGAAAACAGCAGTACTTGTTTGCAAAGGCCCTACATTGTTCTGTGTTCTGCTGCTACTGAAACAGAGGCAATAAATCCTACTCCCTGGACAGAGAGAGGTTTTTTGGGTGGTGGCTGTGTGCAAATAAGGCCAGGGAAGATAAACAGGCAGAAAAATATTGGGTTTAGGAAATGACAGTCAAGGATGGCCAATCAACTGATGGGTCAAAGCCAACACAACACCATCAATTAGCAGAGACATATTGGTATCATTTCTCCAAGGCATTTTTGCATCAACAAAGAGGGAAGAGAGATGGATCTGTGTTATGGTATCTGTGGTCAAACTTGGCTGCAGTTAGGAATTTGTATACTTTCTGTGTTTGAAGAGGGGAGTTTTGTAAAGAACTCTGCCTGTAGAAAATGTGTCCACAGTTCCAGAAGGGCTCAGCCAAAAGGGTGATGAAAATCTGTCTGTTGGTGTCATCGTCAGAACTGGTGGAGGTGGGAACATTTGCTAATCTTGCTTATTTTAGGGGGCCTGCTTTCAGCAGCAGTTCACTTCTGAAAACGCAGCTCTGAAAACTCAACCCTTAAGAGTCTAATACAATACACGCCTCAGACTAGACTAGAAAGAAGGATGCATTTTTCAGACTGTAGGTTCTTGCCTGCCTAATTATGATTTTCGGCTTCTTAAGATTAGGCCTTTACTTTGTATAAATGTGACACAGAAGAAACGGCTGTGACATTGCCTTGCGTTTTCTTTTCCAGCTGGGGAGGAACCCAGCTAAACCCGCAGAGCTTCAGAGCTTGCAGAACAGATGTGGAAGGAGGATTTAGTCTCACATTCGGAAATCAAACTTGAGCTCAGTTCCCTGAGCAATCAAAACTGTTGCTGTTTCTTTTCCATCCAGCCCATGCAGGATGACCTGGGGACAGTCTCACTCTCAAGAGGTAACTTTTGGCACCGTGGTGAAATGCAGACTCTAGATGGATTGCTGTATCCATGCCCGAGTATGGCAAACAACCTCCATCAGCTCTGGTGGTTACATCTTTGTTGGAACCTTTCAGAACTAGGTTACAGCCTCCGCTGTGGGGTTTGACTTCACGTTCAGTTGCCTCTATAGATGCAGAAGGTGTTTGAAGCTGCATGAAATGGCCTTTGGATGAGCTCAGGACTGGCCAAAGTCTAAAATGGTTTGGCTTGCGGGATTCATTGCAGCTGCAGCTCCAAATCTATTTTGGGGTGGGTCCCAGTGATGTGGGAAGTGAAGCCAGCTCACACTTCAGCAGGCGGAGTGCTCTCTACCGCCATCCATCTTCTGGAAGAGAGAGGAGGAACTGCCTTGGGTGTTTGCAGTCCTCCAGAGCAAGGTGGGATATGGGTCACAAACAGATTGTTGGGCATGTACCAAGAAGACTAGCAATGTTGCCAAAAACCCTAGCTTGGATTTCTCCGTTTCCTTGGTCTGGAGACCCAGAGCTGTGTTTGTGAGAAGAAAGCCAGCTGCATCTTCATCCTCAGTGGCAGAAGCAGGCAGGGAAGAGCTTGGATGTACCCTTTGTACTTCAGATGTTCTGTGGCAACAGTATGAATAATGCATATAAGTTCAATTCTTTTCTCCCTGGCTGAGGGCAAGGTGTCCCAGCTGATAAGAACTGGGAGCCCACCCTTGTTAAAGCCAGTATTAGACCCAGACCTTCATGAGATCTACTGCCTCAAGCAATTTCATTGTTCAAAGCACATTCGGTTAATTAGTACATTAACTAATTAACCTTCTCAGCATCCCAGGTAGGGAGTATCTATCTCCCAAAGGAGGAAACAGAGGCAAAGTGGCTCACTAAGACTGGATGCAGGAACTCAGCAATGCAGCTGTGTTAAGTCTGTTTTTTTTCTTTCCCATATGATTTTTTTGTTGTTGCTGCAGCCTTATGTACATAGTTCCCCTGAGACAGAAATGGAAGAGTCCTAAAGTCTCCCAAGAGAGTGCTCAGGGCCGGTGAGGAAAGGTACCACTGGAGAAACCTGGAGAAGAAAAGAATCCATCCAAATACCCAGAGAAGGCAATTTGATTCACCCATATGCTCGTAACAACTACAGAAAAAAAGCTAATGCCATTTCTCCCCTTTCACAAGGAAAGTTTTTCTCATCAGCCAATGAATAAAATCCCTTTACTTCTTACTCACATTTTCATCCACTCTAAATTTCATGAACCAGGAGCAAAATGGCCAGTGCAGAGAGTAGAGAGCATGTGAGAGAAGATGATGGGGCTGTGTTTGTATGGGCTCGCTGGGATGTGAAGAGACCAGAAGGATGAGACCTGAAGAGACTCCAGCAAACAGCCAGGGGGGAAGCTTTGATGCTGAGGAAGTCCACAGACTCAAACACATGATGATAAGCAGCTGATTTCCACTGCTTTACAATGTGGTAGGAAAAAATAGAGCTAAAGCACAAGGATAGAGTTCTTTGGCTTCCAAGACCCATGACAGCATCACAGACTCTTTGTCACAAGCCCTGATCACAAACAGAAATGGGAGCCTTGTCCTCCCCACCCAGCTCTGAGCTGAAGTCAGACAGCACTCTCTGCTCTGCCTCATCAAATGACAATCCTTGGCAGCAAGTATGTGTGGAAGAACAAGCACTAACTCTTGTATTCAACGATTATTTCCCTGAGGAAGAGTCTCCTGGAGCTTGAGTATGGGCCCACGTGCCTTACCAATCCTTTGCTTCTGGTTTTCGACCGGCTTTTGCCCAGGCAGTAAGCCCTTCACAACACTGGAAGCTTGAACAGCAGTATCAAGGGGGTGCCTTGAACGAGAGCTCTGGTGAGGCCACAGCAGCAGCACCTGAAAGCAGAAAGCACCAAGAACAAGTGGCTTGTCCTGTAGAAGGGACTCCTTTCATAAGGACAGCTTAATCTACCCCTAGTTTACTAAGTCTGCAGCGGTACCCAGATTGAAGGCTACAAAAATATCCCCCTGCTCAGCAATTCCTCCCTTGTCCTTTGTAAGGCTCCAGCATTTTAATCATATTCACACCTCCCTCTCCTAACACAAACCACCTCAGCTCTCTCAGTAACCCAGGTCCATAAAACCTGTGCATTTGTAATCTCCTTCCCTTGCTTACGCAATCAGATCCCTTCCCCGCCATGCTAATAAGCCTCCCAAACGCATGCACCCTCTTGTTTACTCTCAAGTTCTTATTCCAATCTTTCACCCTATGCACACCCCCCACACCCCCATTTGACTAAGGTGTATTGAATAAGCAACTACTGCTGAGGGGCTAGCTGCAATTTTGTGTGGGCTATTAGTATCTTCTTCAGCAATTCCGGCCCCACGTGTGTTCCTAATCCTCTGTTGCTCCATCTCCAGACCTGCCAAGAAGGTGCTGCCCAGCTGATCCGGGCACCCTGTTATTGGGAAAGGCAAAACACCCTGTCTTGTATCGTGCCCTGCCACATTCATAATAAGTTTTAACTTAGAATAAGGATAAAAATAAAGTTCCTCAGTTTGTCAGGGTTTTTCTAGAAGAAAGTATTGGTGTCACAGAAGCTGAAATTGTTTCACATTCCGAGCTTCAAACTGACATGCTGCACGTGGCCATTTCTTGGTCTCCATCTATTGCTAAAGGCCCTTTGGTCTTTGTTCTGCAAGCCGCCTTGATGTTTTTCCTGGAAGAGTATTACACAAGAAATGCAATATTCTTTCCGTACAAAGGCTAGGGTTTATCAAATGAGCCTTGCCTTCCCAAATCCTATTAAAATAAACCAAACCTGGATTTCTCAAATACCTTCAAATTCCCCAAACTACAAGGTTAATATAAAGTGCACAAACCTACCTCTGAGGTCATATGGCTCCCCACCAAACCCGTGAGAAGTTAGGATGGGCAGGCACTTGATAGAGTGTGTTACAGGTGATATTTATTTTCAGGGACTAATCAACCACAGCAAATTACTAAGCAATACATCCATAACAATTTTCACCTGGAGATCTTAGCTTACTTTGCAGAAAGTTGGTGAGGATCAGATGGTGAGGAATAGAGCTTGTTAAAAAAAAATCTTAAGATTTGAGGTTTCTTCACAGGATAATTCAAGAAGTTGGCATTATGTTTCTGCTCTGAATTACTCTGCAGGGACCGTCCCCGCTGACCAGACAAAGCACAGCAGGTCCAGCCTCTCGTGCTTAAATTTATCCCACAGGAATATGGCACAAAGTGCTTTGTCCAATTAACAACCTTCCTTATAGGATTTTTCCCTACAAGATCTGTAACAACTTCAAAACTGTGCTAGGTTTTGGCATTTCCAGTTCCCTGCAACCTTAGGGGATAGGGCTTGTAACTGGCAACTCTTACCTGTCCTAAATCCTGGGAATAATCCTGGTTCTTACCGCTTGTCCTGCCTACAGAAGCAGAAAGCCCAGGAGGTGTTTGTGTTGTGTGCTCCTAAGGGTCTTACCCACGCTGGGTACTTGCACAACGTCGTGAGGCGCGTGCCCTGCTCTAACAACCTCTTGTCTGGTTTTGGTCAGGACTTGAAAGGACTTCACCTTTGTGTTGGAGCCTCTGTGGTGGCTTCATCTCTGCAGCTTGTTGGCTTCTTCTTCAGTAAAGCTGCTAACTAGGAGCTCAGCTCTGTGCTCTAGGGAGAAGAGGGTCCAGGGGGTTTCACTCCGTGCTTCTCTGGTCTCTCGAGCTCTCGGCGTGCTGTCCGGCCAGGCAGTTGTGGTGTTGGTCTGTGGAAGGGCAGAAAGACAGGGAAAAGTCATGGAGCTCATGAGGTGCTTTGCAGGTGTGGGGCGCTGCTGGAGAGAGCCAGCTGGTCACTGGGCTGAGAGCTCGGTGCCGCTCAGCATGGTCCTTGGTGTGCTCGGAGGGACGGGGACAGACTTGTCCCCGGGTTACAGGCAGGAATCAGGCAGCCGCCTGCACTGTCCCTGGTGTGCCAGAGGGCAGAAAGGCATTGTTGTGGGCCAGCCCAGACCCTGCATGGGCCTTGGCCATGCGGCTCCCTTTCTGAGGTGGGTTCATCCAGAGAGGAGTGGGCACGGGAACCTCGGATCGCTCCTCCCTGGGCCTCCTCCCCACAGATGCCATTAGGATTCGGGTTGTGGAGGCCATGCTGCCACTGAACCGCCGTCCCCAAGGCCTCCGGGTTCCTCTCCCCCTCCCTGTGGGTGTTATTTACACTGTTTCCTGCCCAGGGAAGTGCAGGAGTTTGACGTTACCGCGTTGGTTTCCGCTCTCCTGCCCGGCTCCCATTGGGAGCTCCAG
>VZSZ01002982.1:271016-316655 GCA_013398815.1 Ibidorhyncha struthersii | reverse complement strand
GGGGTTTTTTTTTTTTTTTTTTTGGTCTGTTTGCTTTTTATTTCGCCACTCCAGCAACGCAGCGAGGTGAGGACATGGAGTCACGACCAGNCCTGCTGCAGGCTTCGCCTTGGTCAGGGCCGCTCCTGCCCCAGCCCAGCCCCTGCTCTGGGAGGCTGAAAACCCTCTGAGGGACGCGGGGCCCTGATTTCCCGCTGAGAAGCCCTGCCTGTCCCCGGCACATTTTGGCACCGACATGCGGGACTGCGGCTATACAAAGGCTGAAAGCAGTGTCTGCTTTTAAAGGAGCGACTTTGTTGTTTTATGGTTTCCTTCTCCCTCCTCCCCCCCTCCTCCATTTCATTCAGCGCTCCTTAATAAACCAGATCAGCTCCTCAAAGCTTCGGAGCCTTTCCAGCTACTCTTCGAGGCGGGCTACGCGCCTCCCTGTTTTAAAGGCAGAGACTTGGCCGTGCGCGGGCATCTTTGGTCTGCAAATGTGTTGAAATTTGGGGGGGACACTAGCTTGGGTTGGCTGGTGGGGATCATCACGAGCTGCCCTGAGCCCTGCTAACCAAATAACAGTTGTAGGTCACCTCTCCCTCCCAAAACCGAGCCTGAAAGCTGGACTGGAAGTGTCTTTTTTTTTTCTTCCCCCCAGCCTGGAGGATCTTGCTGCAATGAAACATATTTATCCTTTACCTGCCAATTTTCCTCACCCCTCCAAGCACCTCTAGACAGCAGGACTGTGCTGTGGCACACGGGGACCTTCCTGCAGTCTCTCGCAGAGACTGACCAAGCTTTTTCACAGAAATCAAATTTGGCTAATTTTGAAGAATTCGTGTGAATCTGGAAGGGGAAGTTTGCAGTGCCACTAACTTAAGGGCTGCACAGAAAATGGTGTTTTTCAAAGTCGTCCGGTTCTTAGCAGACAAGTATCCAAAAATGTTAAAAAAATGAGCTTAAATAACTGAGAAGGCAGTGCAAGGCTTTGAAGTATAGGCTTCTGACTCCTACAGACCCTGTTGGCTATTTTATCCAGAATTTTGCATAGCTACATGGCATTCAGGCACTTGTAAATCTGATGCTCCAGCAGCGATGTGCTCGAAGGGAAGGTTTTGTGTCAGGAAAGCAGGGCAGAGATGGAATGCAGCTCACTTTGGCAATATTGCCATGGGATTTTTGCTGAGAATCTCAGTAGATACAGAGTTTGCACAAATCTAGTGGCTGCAATGGATATATGACGGATTCATAGTGCCTCTTTGTGAAACCCCAGCGGGGTTTAACCGTTGAGCTGTTATCCAGTATGTGTATGATCTTCTCTCTCCCAGGATCTATGATTCTCCTGCAGGTATTAAAACGGAACATCACTTTTTCCCTCTCTGTCAAAGACAGTTGGGAGAGGTGGATATCGACCTGTCCTAACGTGTTTAGGCAAGCCATTGCCCTGGCACTGCGACCAGGGCAGGACTTCCCAAGGCTGGTTCCAGCGTCAGCTTTACCATGGACTTGCTGTGTGATCATTGGCAGATTTGGTCACCTCCTTTCTCCATCTTTTGTCTTGATGGTTTAGGCCACAAGCCGTCCAGGAGAGGGGTTTGTTGTTGTTGCAATTTGTACAGCACAAACGAGTGTGACAGTGATACTAAAGATGGGATGGTCATAGTGATCCTTACCAGGCATAGCGTTTCTAAATCCTCCTGTTCGACTCCTTTCGTCATGGATCCTGGCAAGATTAGGGTTGCAGAGTCAGCAGCTGGGTATTCCCGAAACCTATACTCATTAAGACAATTATAATAATTAAATCTCCTGTTTTCAGGATTACTTATAGAAGTCAGAAGGGATTTTTTTTTTCCTCTCCATGTATAATTAGATCTATGTGAACTAGGAATTATTTAATGTAATTTCCCACCCACTGTTGAGATTGGCCAAAACGCCTGTTCTCTGCAATGATTTCAAGAGTGACCTTTTAAATGCCTGGCCTATACATCTTCCTTATATGCTTCAAATGATATAAGCCATCATATTGGGAATTGGGAAAAATTGTCCCTCCGGGTCAGTTGCCAAGAGTCTCTTTGGAGAAGATGAGCGTCCCCTGCTACATGCATCACCAGATGCGATCGTCTGGACCACGGACCTCCCCAGTCCTCCACCATTGCAGCGACCTCTGGCTTTCTTGCCACCATGATCCCTTCTGGCTGATGCCTGTGACACTAGCTTAATTTTTGGGAAGCTGAAACACTTTAATCTAAACTAATACTTCTGTCCCTGTGGAGACAGGGGGGGCTGTGACGGACTGGATGGAACTTTGAGCCTGATTGTAACCTGGGTGAAGCTCTGGTGGGTGTTGCACGTGCTAAGGAAGAATGTGCAATCTCTGTGCATCACTTTTTATGCCAATAAAACAGGAAGAATAATATTTCCCATCAGAAGGCTCTTTGGAATGCAAGGTACTTGGCACTGTGGGTGGACTGCATACTTAAATGCTACAGGAATCAGTCCTGCAACACTGATTTTTTGACATTTTTTATACTCTCTCACACTAGGAGAGGCCTGGGCCAGATGGCCTGGCACAGTAGGTCATTCCTTGTGAAGGCTGAGTTTGTCAAAGGAAATTAAGAGAATTACCTGGACTGCATTGAATGCCGGTGAGAAGGACTTCTGGGCAGCTCTGCAAAGGAACAGGGGTGTGTTCCAAACCTTGCTGCAAAGATATCTTTGTACCCCAGGCCATCCTAAACTCTCACCTCAAGGATCCCAGCTACAACCGTTCACCAAACCTTTGGGAATCTCACTTATTTAGACTGCTGCCCGTTAGCTGTGGAAACACAAAACATTAGGCAGCCTTTGTCCCTTTGGGGACTTCTGCCTTAGCCCCTGCCTCTCCCACCGTGACACTCGACAGATGTTTGGGGATGCTGGGGATCCCCCTGCTGAGCTCTCGTGGGAAGTCCTCCTTTGGGTCTCTGCTGTGCTGCGCACGCAGCCCGCTTAACGTGCTACTGGTGGCTCCCTTTTCGCTATGGCTTTCTTTAATCTTCAAGGGGAGTTCTTTCTCATTGCAAAAGAACCTCACGCGTTTCTTTAACTACCAGCTTAATACCTTGCGTCTGTATTTGGGTGTGCAGAGAATGAAAAAGTCTCAGAAGGTGAGCCAAGGGCTTGGGGGGAAGCCAGTCTGTCTCAGATCCATGCTAATATTGCCTCGCTGTGCTATAGCATTAAAGGGACACCAAGCCTGCATGTTGCACTCATTTGTTTAGGAAATGAGATCTGCCTTGATGTACTCAATACTATTACATTTACAGCCTAAAAGCTTCCTTGTACTCAGTTAGTTCTAATCTGCTCAATTCTCTGGAGTGCATAGCAGCTAAATTGATGGATTCTCTTATCTGGTCTGGCAGGTTTGTTCTAGATAGGCTGTGTGTTCAAGAGGTGAGGTCAGCCTGGCTGTATGTTACTTGGCGTTATTGCAGTTCCAGAAGGGACGTGCTATCTGCGTGTATGGCCCAGGGTTCAAAGGGGAGGGCTGCTGCTTCCGCAAGCCCTTGGGTGCATAAAGTTTGCAGCCAGTGTGATTGCCAAGGATAAAGTATCGTCCAAGTGCACTGAAGGAGGTTTAAAGAAGGAAAGGGAGCTCCAGAACAAGCTTGGGTATGAGCCTCCTTTTCTCTAACGTCATGAAGTCTGGTGACTTTTCATGCATTTCTCTTCACAGGAGCCGCAGAGCGGCCGATGCCTGGATAAGGATCATCTCATTGCCTTAGACTGCCACGGTCCCAAGCTGTCCTTGAGGCTGAGGTAGTAGATTGAATAGTTGTGGAGTCCGATCC
Source organism: Ibidorhyncha struthersii (assembly GCA_013398815.1). Taxonomy (NCBI): domain Eukaryota; kingdom Metazoa; phylum Chordata; class Aves; order Charadriiformes; family Charadriidae; genus Ibidorhyncha; species Ibidorhyncha struthersii. The sequence goes on along the minus strand of VZSZ01002982.1, from coordinate 312,843 downwards.
TCCCTTTGAGCTAACTATACAATCTACTGTCTTTCCTAAGGAGACAGTCAAGTCTTCAGTTTTCGTCATCTATTTCTACACCAAGCATGGAGGCGGGTGGTGCAAGCCACGCAGAGCCCGTGATATGGCTGTGAATCAGGCGAGACCTCTGTACTGCTCTGTGGAGGTGAGGTAGTAGGTTGTATAGTTTGGTGGGAGGGATTTTATCCCATTTCAGGTGATAACTATACAGTCTATTGCCTTCCTTAAAGAGCAGCAAAACCACCAGAGGACTGGCTCCGCCACAGAGCTCCTGAAGCATCACTTCTTTCTGTTGAGGATCCCAAAACACAGCGCAGCATTGTTGAACAACTCAATGGGTCTTCTCTTACAGCATCCAGGATTGCATTCTTCCAGGGACCGCTCTGTGCCTCGGCTGAATGAGCATGGAGCCACCTACTTACAGAAAGTCTATCTCTCTGTTTAATGGGTGCAAGAGAAACAATGAAATGAGTTGGTGCATCACGTCCTGGTGTTCGCTTGTTTTCTTTTTTTGCAGGAGATGGGCTGAAGTTGTAGAAGGTTTAAGTGTGCTGTTCTTTGCTGGTCTGTCCTCGAGTCTGGAGGGAAGTGGATACTTTGGTGTAAAGAAGATAGATCTGAGCTTGTGATTTAAATTTGTTGCAATGAATTCTGAAGTTTGGGTTAAGAACTAGATCCAAGAGCAAGCTTAGCCTGTGGCCCTGGGAGCTGATCAGGGCTGGTTGGCCCCTGCTCAGGAGGCACATTCTGTTTTGGACAAGTTCCCAGCTCTCCCATGGTATAGAGTCAGAGGGTGGTTCTTTCTCATTTGATAATCCATATCAACCTAACTCACTTATATGCAAACCCTGGCAAGGAGATTAGGGCTCCTGTGTATTTACACAGAATAAGCCAACGATTCATACTAAAACCATGTCCTCGTGGGGAGACAGGTAAGGAAGAGATGTGAGCCAAAGGGAGCAAGTCCTAATCCTTCTAGGTTCTCCCAGGCAGGTACCACTGTCATCTGACAAGAGACATGTGAGAAGGCAGCAAGCTTCAGAGCTCTGGCACTCCTGAAGGGACAGGGAATGGTTACTACTTCTCTTTCTTAGGAGCAGATGGGACTATCCCTCTGCCGTATTCCAAAGTAAGCAGGATCAAGACCATGAGTGGAGCTGTAACACGATCACGGCTGCATCAGTTCTTCACCACTGAAGGACACCTCAGGCCATTATCACTGCCATCTCACTGTCAGGGAAACGTGTGAGATCTGAGACATTGGGGAGCGAGGGCAACCAGAGGACACCTTCTCAGATGAAGTGGGAGGAAGAAAGCTGCAAAAAGAAACTGGAGCCCTCAAATTTCACCCTGAGCAAATGCACAGGGAGACACAGGCCTGACTGCTTGGGCCATGGGACTCCCCAAAATGAAGCGGTTTGTTTAAGGCTCCTCTGCTCCTCGGGATGGGGCGTAGCTCCAGCAAAGCTGGGATGCGGCTTCCTCAGGCTGGGCAACAGCTGATGGGTGGGGATGCCTCAGTGTCTAGCGGTGAAGGAATGCAGTCCTCTCTCCATAAATCTGGCTCTTCTGCAGTCCTGGCCACTTGCTGTGCAAAACTACAGCTTGGTCCTCTTAGATGCATTATTATCCTCTAGCTGCTTGCTAAGGGGCAGGACTCCTACCCACAAATTGCTTGGAAGGTACCAAAATAGCACCACAAGCATGGGAACAGAGCGGCATAGCCACTTCATAGTTAAGAGGTATCCCCCAGAAAAGAACTAATCCTGTCTGTCCCAAATGATTTCAGTTCAGTCCCCCTCCACTGAATTGACATTAAGGCAGAGAATCTCAGGCAGTGAAACTACCTGAGCTAGAAGCCATGAATAAAATATTACTGGAGATATTGTCTTATGAAAATAAACTCGTTGTGACTTTTTAAAACACAGTGTCTTTTTACTGCCCTGACGTGAGCTTGGCTGGTGAACTGGGACCTCTAGAGGGGCGGCCAGCGTTCCTGAGTGTGTGTCACTGACCGAATTCTCCATTTGACCAAAATCCTGAGCATGAGAGGGAAGCCACAGCCAGGACATGATGAGGAGGTGGGGCAGATTGGGTTGGCTGAGCAGCTGAGACCATCCATTTTGGCTATCGGCAGGTGCTTTCCTGGGCAAACCTGAATCCTACCACGAAGTCCTAACCTGTTTCCTCACCCTCAGTCAGCTCAAGGGCTGCAGGCCGGGCTTCTCTCTGCCTTGGATGGTCCTCACTATAAGCACCTTTATAACTCTGATACCAGCAACAGGAGAACACATGGACCTCCAGGCTCCACTAACCCATCATCTTGTCTCCGATAAATCACAACTAGGGCTCAGAAACACACGAAGGCAATATCTACTCTCTCCAATGCTTCCTCGTGTATGGGAAAGGGCACCCTCTGCCCAGGAGGAGGGTTAGCAGGTTGTCTGAACTTGTAACTATGGATATTTGGGACACCCAGCTAACTCCAGGATGCCCAGGCACATCTCAGCATGGCAGCAATGCCATCACCGGCTGCAATGGCAAGGAGGAGCAGCCGCCTTCTTTTAGCCAAAAGCAGCCAAGAAGCAAAAGGGAGAAAGATGGATCCCCACCAGCACCCCTGGGGACACCATGGGACAAGAGCGCTTTCAGCCCAAATACTCAGAGGGAATATTGGGCAGCTGGCTGGACCTACCAGCAGCATGGCCCCCATCGCAAATCCCCTGGGATGGTGTACACACTTGCCCCAACCCTCCCAACTCACCATGTGCAGGGGAGCTTCAGGAACACGAAGCTCCATAACCTCTCCTCGCTCAACCTGCAGCGGGTACATCCCTCTCCTTGCTGGGAAACAGGACCAGAGATTATGGGAGAACCAAGCAGGTGGGGTTAACGCAGCAGCCAAGCCTTATGAACACCACAAATCCCACGATTTTAACCCAACTGACCACAGCTGATGCTTAAATGCCTCCTCCCACCATGCTGCCAGGACCCAGCAGCACCTTTGCCAGGGTCTTGGCTCCATTCACCCACAAGGAGCTGCCTGTCACATCACCCAGATGCATCCTTCATGCCAACCTCAGAAATGGAGTGGAAATGCTGCAAAAGTCTCCCTTGAATATTTTGTGTCCTCCCCTGCGTGCCATACCCTGCCCCTGCCATGTGGTCACCTTCCCTCCTTCCCAACCCCCCCTAATTTAGGATTAAACCAACCCAACCCAAATTCCCAGTGCTGGCAGGGCTCAGCCCCGCTGTCATGGGGTGCAGGGGGAGGAGGAAAGGGGATTTGCATTCTGGTTTTGAATTTTCTGTTACAAGGAACTCTATAAATAGGTTCTTGCACAAGTATGCATCTCCAAAAGTCAAAACCTTAAGGAAAACAAAACTCAACATTTTTTAGAAGGTTTACTAGCCCCAAAATCATGATAAAGTATTTAAATCCTATAATTATTTTGATGGGCTTCTGCTAATGCTGTTAATCAGCAGCACTGTTGCTCCCAGCTCCATAACGGCTCTCAGCAGGGTGGGGGATCCAGCAGTGCAAAAAATTGGGTGTTGACCAAACGCCCTAATTTTGCTGGGAGGAAAAATGCTTTTCTGCTCCTTTTATTGTTTATAGGGAATTAATGCTACAGTCTCCTTCACCCAGAAGCAAAACCAGTCACAGTCCTAAAATGGTCTCCCAGCTCCATCCCGTACAACAGGCGGACAGCAGCCGCTCCGGCTGTATTTCTATCATCTGTCCCTAACCCAAGGCTGGCTTTTTTTCCCCCCCAAAAGCAGCTCGGCAGCAGGAGCTCAGCCTGCAACGAGAGCCTACAGCAGCCACAGCACCTGGGCAGGAGGTTATTTTTAATCTGATTCTTAACTACAGCTGATGCCTGTGATTAAATAAAGCACTAAACTCTCTGTAGGGTTCTGCGTAGCGAGTTCAGAGCTGCCCAGTTCTCTGCGGTGCCTCTCCCACTGCCATCTGCCGGTCACCATTTAACTGGGCTAGCGGTGACCGTGACCTAAAAAAACCCCGCAGGCAGCTGGTTCCCTGCAGGAGAGCTGGTGCTGCTGGGCTCCCGCAGCGGGATTTCAGGGCGAAGGGAAAGGCAGAGCCGCAGGGCAGTCTCGCCGGGCAAAGCAGGAGCAGAAGGATGGGGAAAAGGAAAAAGCAAAGGTCTGATCCCAGCGACGCTCCTGTGCTGCGAGTTTACACCTCGTGAGGTCCTTTCTCCCCATGCTGCTCGGGGCTAGGTGGTATTCTTCAGGGAAAATGCCACAGAAACACGGGATCTGGGGATGCACACTCACATTTAAACCTCTTTCTTTGCTGCAAAGATAAAAAAGTGTGTGTTGGNNCAGCCCCAGCTTTGATTTCTTTTTTCTTTCCGAGCTCTCTTCCTCTTGCTTTCCTTGCCCAAAAATTCCTGGTGGGGACACATTTTTGCTTTGCACTCAGCTGGGCGCTCCAGGAATATTCCCTACGTCATCTTCAACCTCCTCCTCCTCCTGCTTTTACACAGGCTTAAAAACATTACGTTGCAAACTTGCAAAAACCAGCACCCGGATGCTTTTGGAAAGCCAAAAAAACCAAACCCTTCAGCAACCCCAGAAGCCATGTTGTCTTTTAGGAATTCCACCTCAGGACACAATCAAGAGCATTTTACAGACAGAATATGCAGCCCCCCCGCCTCCAAGATCCCCCAGCAAGACACTGCACGCCCCACAACAGACTTTCACAACAGGATTTATTCAGTGCGTGCTCTGGGGATGCACAGGACACAGCATCGTGGGGGAGGACGTGAATATCGGCCTTCAGGTCATTCTCTGCCTCATCTGTTTAAGAAACCAAAGGATGCTACAGCCAGAGAAGGGACTGTATCTTCTAGTTCCTTCCACCAGTCTGCAACGCTTGTCACATATTTAAGACACCTTTCTGGGAATCCTTATGTGAAGGGAGCAGAGACATGGGGCAATAAAACACAGTGTCCCAGAGAATGAAAGCTGTCTTCCAACAAGTCCTGGAACCACCGGTAACCTCTAATATCATACACTTGGCTCTCCTGAGCTCAATTTGTACTAGCATACGTGATGACTTGTTTCTCCTGGACCGGGTTCCACCACACACAAAATATATGTCAACCGGGATCTGTGTCTAAATTCAAATACACTTAAGTTATGCAAAGGAGGAAGCCATGCAGAAGAAAGCTGTATGAAGGAGCCGGTAACTCCTTTTTGGCGCTGAAGGTTTTTTTCTTCTGTGCACGCACACACGTGCAGGCACACGCGTAAAATCAAGTCATGGCAATGGACTAACTGTGGAATGGGTACATGCGGCAGAGAGCAGAAGGGAGGAAGGAGGAAGGGGTGCAGAGGTGTGAGGAGGGGAAAGGAGTACCTCTGGGCAGTACTGGCCACAGCTGTACCACCACCAGGAAGGAAATAGAAATCCTCTCCTGTGGAAAAAAAAAGCGCCACTCTTTTTTTGGACAAGGAGGGAAGAGATGAATCTTCTCCAGAATTGAGACAGACACATCAGGAGGGGAAAAGCACATTTTTGTTGGAAACTCATCCTGACAGCCACCAAATCCAAGCACCATGTCTCAGCTACAGACAAATGCCCAAACCAACGACCATGTCTCATCACCACTTGGGTTTCCAAGTCATTCTGCTTTCCGTGGGGACATGGTGTGGCGGGGCCTGCCAGCCACACAGGTGGGTGGGACAGCTCATCATTTCCAGTTTGGAAACGGACCAAAAGCCCAGGCTGGCTGGGAAGGAAGGAGAAGCGTCCAAGGTCACCAGCATTACGGCAGACACCCTCCTGCCCTTGGGTCTCCTCAGGAAGGGGACCAAGTTCCCATGGGACTGCCAGCTGCCCTTGGCTCATCGGGGTTGGAGCAGATAAGGCAGTGTAAGAAGAGAGCGTGTCAACCTGAATTGTCCGTGGTGTCTCCCAAGCCTACCAGGGTTGTGGAACCACCAATGCTGAAGAAAGCCTTGGTGACTTGTGCAGTGACAGCTGAGAAAGATCATTCAAAGCAGAAGGCCCACCAGGATGACACTGGGTAGGAGGAAGAGTGAAAGCCCCAAGCAGGTACTGGGAGCTCCAGCTGTGGGCTGATCCATGCTTGTCTGGTCTGAGTTTGTCTCCAGTTCTTCAGTGTCCAGGGCACCTGCTGGCAGAAGAGAAGAAAACATGGAGTTAGAGGGGAAGATCTGGGCAAAAGAGAAACTCCCGCTCATGCAGGTCCACCAGTGACGTGCACCAAGACACTGTGAGGTGCGGGGCAGCAGCGCACCGGCCCAGCGAAGGCATGACACAGCTGGTGGGTTAGTGGGGAGCAGGCTGTGAACAAAACCATGCTTCACGAACGAGACATCCAACCAGTCCCTTTCAGTGTTAGAAGAAAGAGTGGGGAAAAAAGTTGGTGCCACATACGAGAGGAGGATCCAAAGGACCAGTTTGATACTGGTTCCTCCCAAGCACTCTCCATGCTGCTTGGGGATCACTGAATGTCTGAGTGTCCATGCCAGGGCAGAGTCCACGATTACCTTACCTGAGAGGGAGGTCTGGAAAGCAGGGCTCTGCCCTTTTTTTTCTTTGGAAGATGATGTTAAGCGCAAGAAGGTGGGCTCTTCAGGGCTGAAGACCACTGACTTTGAGGGGGTTATGAGCTCAGCTTTATTGAAACCTAACTTGAGCTCTGGAACGATTTGGCTGAGGGATGGAGGTGGACTGGAAAAGGCTGATTGCTCTTTCCCATCCTCTTTGACACCTTTATTTGTTTCTGGGACTGATTTGGGACTGAAAGCTGTGCCCATGCTTTCTAATAAGGCTGGATCTTCTGTAGTTAAGGGGCTGACAGGCTCTCCAGTGTCTGCCTCTACTTCTGGAGATACTTTATAATCCTGGTCTAATGTGGGCTCAAAGGAAAGAGTTAGCCCAGTTGCCTCAGTAGGATCGGGTCTTTCTGTTTTAGTGGGGTCTGGCTTTGTGGCTGTGGCAGTTTTCAGTTGTGTCTTTGCTGTTGTGGTAGGTGCTGGTGTTGTAGTAGTGAGTTTTGGTTTTGCTGATGCAGTGGCAGGTGTTGGCTTGGCTGTAGTGGTGGGGGATGTTGGTGTGGTAGCTGTTGGTTTGGCTGTAGATGTGGCAGGTTTTGGCTTAGCCACAGTTGTGGTGGGCTTTGGTGTGGTGGGTGCTGGCTTGGCTACAGTGGTGGTCATGGCAGGTTTTGGTGTGGTGGGTGGTGGACTGGTTGTAGTGGTGGTTGTGGCAGGTGTTGGCTTGGCGGTAGTGGTGGTTGTGGTGGGTTTTGGTGTGGTGGGTGTTGGCTTGGCGGTAGTGGTAATTGTGGTGGGTTTTAGTGTAGCGGGTGTTGGTTTGGCAGTAGTGGTGGTTGTGGCCGGTGTTGGTTTGGCCGTAGTGGTGGTTGTGGTGGGCACTGGTGTTGCAGGTTCTGGCTTGGCTGTGGTGGGCACTGGTGTTGCAGGTTCTGGCTTGGCTGTGGTGGGCACTGGTGTTGCAGGTTCTGGCTTGGCTGTGGTGGGCACTGGTGTTGCAGGTTCTGGCTTGGCTGTGGTGGGCACTGGTGTTGCAGGTTCTGGCTTGGCTGTGGTGGGCACTGGTGTTGCAGGTTCTGGCTTGGCTGTGGTGGGCACTGGTGTTGCAGGTTCTGGCTTGGCTGTGGTGGGCACTGGTGTTGCAGGTTCTGGCTTGGCTGTGGTGGGCACTGGTGTTGCAGGTTCTGGCTTGGCTGTGGTGGGCACTGGTGTTGCAGGTTCTGGCTTGGCTGTGGTGGGCACTGGTGTTGCAGGTTCTGGCTTGGCTGTGGTGGGCACTGGTGTTGCAGGTTCTGGCTTGGCTGTGGTGGGCACTGGTGTTGCAGGTTCTGGCTTGGCTGTGGTGGGCACTGGTGTTGCAGGTTCTGGCTTGGCTGTGGTGGGCACTGGTGTTGCAGGTTCTGGCTTGGCTGTGGTGGGCACTGGTGTTGCAGGTTCTGGCTTGGCTGTGGTGGGCACTGGTGTTGCAGGTTCTGGCTTGGCTGTGGTGGGCACTGGTGTTGCAGGTTCTGGCTTGGCTGTGGTGGGCACTGGTGTTGCAGGTTCTGGCTTGGCTGTGGTGGGCACTGGTGTTGCAGGTTCTGGCTTGGCTGTGGTGGGCACTGGTGTTGCAGGTTCTGGCTTGGCTGTGGTGGGCACTGGTGTTGCAGGTTCTGGCTTGGCTGTGGTGGGCACTGGTGTTGCAGGTTCTGGCTTGGCTGTGGTGGGCACTGGTGTTGCAGGTTCTGGCTTGGCTGTGGTGGGCACTGGTGTTGCAGGTTCTGGCTTGGCTGTGGTGGGCACTGGTGTTGCAGGTTCTGGCTTGGCTGTGGTGGGCACTGGTGTTGCAGGTTCTGGCTTGGCTGTGGTGGGCACTGGTGTTGCAGGTTCTGGCTTGGCTGTGGTGGGCACTGGTGTTGCAGGTTCTGGCTTGGCTGTGGTGGGCACTGGTGTTGCAGGTTCTGGCTTGGCTGTGGTTGTGGTGGGCACTGGTGTTGTGGGTTCTGGTTTGGCTGTGGTTGTGGGTTTTGGCATGGCTGTGGTTGGGGTGGATGGGCTTGCCTTTGTTGTCACAGAGGCTGGAGTGGTCTCTTCTACAGTGGGTTCTGGTAAGAGACGAAAAGTGCTGTGTGTTAGGGATGGGGTCAGCTGACCTCAGCAGATCCCCTGCTCTGAGCAGGGCCAGCAGAAGTCAGCAGGGGGTGAAGCAGAGCTGACCCCTCTCAGGTCACTCTGGGCCATCCCCCACTCTGGGGGTTCCCAACCTGGAGACATCTCATCTGCCTCACACAACCTCCTCCCCCTCAAGGGGCAAGAGTTGCTGGCTAAGGGGGTACAAGGTCCTTGTCTGATCCTCCTCATCTTCAGGCAGCTGACCTGGCTTAGGGGCTGCCATCACACCTGATGTCTCACGGTCTGGTCCTGGAATTGCTGGTCCAGGGCTTCCTGATAGCTCCAGGAGGGTTCGGAGCTTGGACCCCAACCCAGAGGTCTGAGTCCCAATAGCCTGTCAAGAGACACATGTAGCTTCGCTTCACTTACCACACAAGGAGTTGACGCAGACTCTGCCCTCGGGACACTGTGAGCATGAGGGGCCTTCCTTGTACGGCTTTCGGCCTTTCATATTACCCCTGGGAGCAGAAGATGCCAAGAAAAAGAAGGCGTGAGGAGAGGGGGAAACACCCATCCCAAAGAGGGGGTCTGATTCAAGTGGAACATCCCAGCCAAGGCAAAACTCAGGATTAGTGTAAAAATCAGGTCTCAGCCTCCTGCCACGGACTGTCAGTGCCGTTTACTCAACAGCCCAACCCTGAGGCTGCCAAAACCAGGGGAGACAGCTCCATGGACCAGATCCTTGACCACCCCTTAGAACAGAGCAGTCGATGGGCATCTGGACAGTTGATTTTGTCTCCCTTCTGCTCAAGACCCCGAAGAAGGTCTGCAGCAACCGGCCGCTCTTGTTGGTCTCACCAGCTCCAAGCAAGTGGTCCCCAGGGCTCGTCCCAGGGCTCCTCAAGCGGGCACCCACCTCTCCTCCCATATCCAGCCCTTCCTGCTGGGGCCAATGTGCTCCTCCACCCCAGGAGACTGCTGCTGCCGGCGGGGAAGAACAAGGCACAGAGCAGGGAGCTGCCGGTTGTACCCTCAGCATCAGCCTTGGGCGGCTCTCGGGGGGAAGCTCCCTCCCCGCCTCTGCTCCAGGAGCTGAACCAGACCTCAGCAATCGCAATCACGGGCAAGGATCACCAGACAACCCTTCCTTCCTTTGTGACCAACCCAAGATAACAAAGGCCTGCCTTAGAATTGCTTTGCTTTTATGTCTGAACAAGGCCAAATCCTGCTCTGCTATAGGCACTGAAGAAAGGACATTCCCAGCACAGAAACCCCGTCAAGATGCACCAAGCCACGCGAGGCATGGGACTTACGGGGGATAATAGTTGCAAACAAGCAGGTACATGCCCTCTGTGTCGATTCCGTCGATCTTCTCACAAAACTTTGCCCCACAGCCGATCTGATGCGTACTTGCCCAGACGACCTAAGGCAAAGACCAGGGGTGACGGTGAGGTGACGAGGTGAAGGCAGATGCCCTGTTGCCCACCTGGCCCTGGCCTTGAAGGCTGCTCTGTCACTATGCCACGTCCCCCTCATCTCTTAGTGTGTGCCCCACATCCCACATCCCCACGTTGCTTTAGCATTCAGGATCCTGCCCCTTGCAGGTCTGGACCACCTTCCCAACCGAGGGCTGCAGCCCACTTATCCAAGTGCCACAGCTTTCTTTCCACATAGTCCACCCAGGTAGAGCATCACCCTCTCTGCTTTGGTTCTGGAACCCTCCATACATCCAACCTCATATTTACCACCACCATCTCTGCTCCTCCTTGCTCCCACCCAAGCTGTGAAGAAACACTGAGACCTCAATCTCTCTGCCTAAGACAAGCTGGCATGCAGCTCTGCTGAGTAGCCAAAAAGGGGGCTACAGAGCTTGTTTAAAAGAGGTCTTCTCCAAAAATGCTGGTCATGCCTGGCACCATGCCCAGGTGCCCCTGTATCATTGTGAGTCCTACCTGGTTCCCCACGCCTTTGCTCTGGGAGGAGCTGGGGCTCCGGTACAGCTCCTTTCCCAACAACCCCATCCCTCCGCCCCACCAGCTCGGTACCTGGGTGTAGTGGCCACACATCTGCCCGGGGACACACGCGGAAGTCGTCAGGTTGTAGTATTTCTCCTCCCCGTTCCAGTCTTCCACTGCGAATTCCAGGTCCAGGGTTGGGGCCATAGCAAAGAGGTTTTCTCCTCGTCGGCCTCTCTCCTTGTTGTGGTCCCAGATGCACTTCTCTGCGTATGCTTGAGCAAAGGACTCCAGCTCCGTGTCCCAGCTCTGGAAGGAGCTCAGCGTCAGCATACAGAGAGGGATGCTGGGCTCTCCGACATACACACACATACCAAGGACCCCTGAGTTCTCTTGGCCACAATTCATAGAATTGGCTTGGGTTGGAAGGGACCTTGAAGATCATCCAGTTCCACTCCCCTGCCCTGGGCAGGGACACCTCCCCCCAGCCCAGGTTGCTCCCAGCCCCGTCCAACCTGGCCTTGAACACCTCCAGGGATGGGGCAGCCACAGCTCCTCGGGCAATTTGTTCCAGTGCCTCACCACCCTCAAAGTGATATTTTTTTCCCTAATATCTCATCTAAATCTCCTTTCTTCCAGTTTGAAGCCATTCCCCCTCATCCTATTGCTCCATGCCCTTGTAAAAAGTCCCTCCCCAGCTTTCCTGTAGGCCCCCTTCAGGGACTGGAAGGGGCTCTAAGGTTTCCCCAGAGCCTTCTCTTCTCCAGGCTGAACACCCCCAACTCTCTCAGCCTGTCCTCCCAGCAGAGGGGTTCCAGCCCTCCCAGCATCTCCGGGGCCTCCTCTGGCCCCGTTCCAACAGCTCCATGTCCTTCTGCTGTTGGGATTCCCAGAGCTGGATGCAATATTCCAGGTGGGGTCTCATGAGAGCAGAGTAGAGGGGCAGAATTACCTCCCTCGACCTGCTTAATTTCCCCATTTATGCGTAAAATTCAAATTCCTACCCAACACGTGGGTCTCTCCGAGTGTCCTCTGAGAAGTCCTCAGGAGAGGGGAGCTCCACAGTCAGTCCCAGCCCAAACCAAACCTTATAGGTTTGACCTTAGCTTATAGGTCAAACAGTGCATCAGCACAACTCTCACAACCTTGCCTGCAGCATCTCTATCATCATCATGGAACATCCTCAACTCAGCACGGAGAAAGTGTGAAGTTGGATGGAGGAAGGGAGGAAACTCACCCTGGGTCACACAGGAGGGGCCCTGGGGACATCCCGCTTTGACCAGGGTGGGGACGGGAGGAGAGCAGGACACACCTCCCCTAGCAGCTGCGCAGAGCCTGGGAACACACGCTCCTGGGAAACATTGTCTGTTCGCCTGGATCCGAGACGCAGCCGGCCGGCTGCCTGCCAGGAGCCCCCTCCAGAGCGGCCGCGGCCCCACCGCCAGCTGAGGCCACCAGCCCACAGTCCCCCACCAGCCACATTGATATGCAGGAGGAGGAGGAGGAGAGGTTTTCTCACAGGGAGGCATACAGGGAACCCTACACTGCAGCTGTTTGGACCGTCCTTGCACCATTTGATGGAGACAGCAGCTTTGCTTCTGCAGCGGGCTGGAAGGCAGCCCAGCACCCGGCGGGTCCCGAGGGGGGACCTTCCCAAACAGAGCCCGGGCTGGATCCAAACAGGGACAGAACATGGCCCTGATGCAGGACACATCACCTTTGAGGTGTCGAGGGCATGTGGACAGGCACCCGAGCAGCACCGCTAAGGGACTGGGGTGGGGAGGGGAGGAAACACCAAAATATTTGGATGGGGGCGCAGAACGTTGGTTGACCTCCATGGTGGCCCCAAGCCAGGCTGAGCGCGATGGCTGGAAACCCAGTTTGGGGAACGCACACCCCTCTCCCTCTGGCAGGGAGCTGGGCTCCATAAACGGGGACTCGCACGTGCAGGATTTGCCTCATTAAAAAAAGAAAAGTGGCGTTAGNCCCCCATCGCCTAACTATTTCCACAGCAACCAGATCCGTGTCCCAAACAGAAGCGCGGGGTGACCTCAGCCGGGCACGGTGCCACGGCAGCAGGTGAACTCAAGCGCCGAAGACAGCCCAAGCAAACGTCCCGGGAGGGAGGCAAGGACGGCGCTCTCATGGAAAACCTCTACCAAGAAATTGTCGGGGCTGCTGTGAGCTAAATGTTTGNAAAAAAAAGGTCTGGACCATGAGCGGATCATATATGTTTAAAGCAGAAATAAAGCGATGCTGCGGTGGGGAGCGTCGCAAAGCAGGCGATCTGCAATCAAAGCTTCAGCCAGGAGCAGCAGCCACCAGTTCAGAATTGCCGCTGGCTTTAAGGACCTTGAGAAATTGTTTCCCTCTGGCTTTCTCTAAGAATTTGTCTCCAAATCCCTTATTCTCCAACTTTTCCCTGCCTTGCTCTGGTGGGTGTCCATGGGATGATGGTGCTCAGGGTTCTGGCTCTGTCCCCTTTGAGCCTGAAGTCACCAGTGAGCCCTCCTATGCCCGAATTTAGCTTTTTGCTCCCTTTGCTCCGTAAGCTCCCATTTACCAGCCCGCAAAGATTTAATTCAGCCTGGGCAACTTTTGGGTCAGAGAGGTTTCCTCCAAGCACACTGTGACCGAAAAAGCAAAGCACTCCAAGTATCCATGATAAACAGTCATCGTCCTCCTCCTCGCATGTTGCAAACAGTGAGAAAAATCACGTGTGGTGCAAGATAAAACACGATAGCCAAATTTTAATCAAATCAAGGGTCTGAATAAGACAAAAAGCAGCACCAGCTCAAGAGCTCATTTTTGCTGCCATTGCAGCTACTCGTGGTGGTGGGCACCTGACTCAGTTTCCCCAAGCAAAATGGGGTCCCCTCACCCCCAAGATGGCCACACACAAGTCATGTTGGGATTGAGGATCATGATGGAAAGCCCCAATAACTGAATGACCCACTTGTCATGTTTGAGGCTGACGTTCCCCGCTATGGATAAAAGCCCGTTCACCTGCAAAGACGATGCCCCACACGGCAGGATTCCCCCGCAAAGGCAAATGCCCCACGCGGCAGGACTCCCCCTCCAGCCCGGGGCGCCTGCTCCGGGCAGTGTCTCACCTGCTTTTCCTCCCCATCACGAGGGGCTCCAGTGGGCACTGCCGCGAGTGAGGGCTGCAGCGCTCTCATGCAGAGCATGAGGGGACTCGGATCACACTTAGGAACTTCCACAAACAATCCAAGGCAACTCTATAGGTGAAAGGAAACTCACCTCTTTTGAGGCAATTTAGGGGACTATTTGTACCTAGTTGTAAACCAACAGAAGAATTGCTCTGTCTCCCCTAAAGAAAACCCTGGTTCCTCCTCACATCAAGATCGAGGCTTGCACTACACAAACACCCTCTGACATTCCCCTGCAATAAAAGCCACTCACCATCTTCAGCATATCCATAGCAGGAGGGGAGACCTGGGAGCGGTATTTATTATGTCCATCCAAGATTATCTTCTTTTCTTCATCACTCAGGGACCAGCTCATCTCCAGCGCCGTGAGCAACAGGAAGACAGGAGGAAGACCTGAGCTCAGCATCGTGCAGCCAGCTTCTGCTCTTAGCAGCCCACGGCTCTGGCAGTCAGATTTAAAGCACCTCCCAAAAGCAAGGAACACCCAACAGCTTGAAGATTGGGGAGGAAATGTATTTCTTTATTAGAGCAGAGTTTCGGAGCCACGCGGAACACACCCATCTCACATATCGGCCTTGATGGAGAAGCAGCAGTATGGCCAGTGCCAACGAGCGTGCAGGGTCCGCTCCCCGAGACAGACTCCGTGCCTGATTCGTAATCCCTGCATCGGTGTTCTCACCCAAGCTTCTGCTGCTCCAAACCTCAGACATCACCTTAGTCCTCGGCTACGGGTCCCTTCTTCTACCTCCTGTCCCTTTTCTCCTAAACTATAATAATAATAATAATATAATCCCTAAGCAACCAGCAAAGCTGTGTTTTACACAAGGGTCCTCCTCCCCTGTCCCTGGAACGCAGCTGTGTCTAGAAACAAAGGCAACAAGAGGCAACTGCTGAGAACAGTTTGCAGCGCAGTAACTCCCCAGCTCAGAGCCAGAGCCCACCTCGTCCAGCCCTGTGTCAGTGCACTGGCCATGCTGGGGCGAAAGCAGCAGGCAGCCGGGGAACGGCCCCCCTGGGGCTGCCCCAGCCCGCTGGGAAGGGGGGGTGAGCAGAGGGTTGATGCCCCTTTCCCTGTGCCATCAGGAGAAGGGTGAGCAGGAGAGGAAGGGCAGGATACAGAACTGAAATTGCCCCAAAAATGGGAGTTGAAAGTCTATAGCTGCCTTCAGGGCTGGCCGGAATAACCAGCTATTAGCTCTGCGGGGACAGGCTGTGCTCCCTCTCCAGGCAGACACCTGGAGGGCTCAACGCCAGGCGTCCCGAATCGACGTGCCGTGGAGAGACCGTCCGGCAGAGACCCTCCAGCCTGCCTGCAGCCTCTTCCTCCCCATCCCAGATTGTGCAACCGCCCCGGCTCTGCTCCAGGAGCTGCCTTTGGGGATCGCAGGCTATTAGAAAGGCTCAGCGGGTGGGCAGCTCTGGCTAGCAGAGCCAAGATAATCACACGGCAGCGGCTCTGCCTCCCCCTCTCCCCTCCCGGCTCCCCAGGCAATGCTTTGCCATTTTCCCCTTTTGCTTTGGACCACGCTGACCACTGCTCTTGCCCCTACTGCCCCCCAAATCTCTTACCTCTGCATATTACCTTCCCCTTCATTAGGTCCAGGGTCTACTGTACACTCAACAATACAATTTCTGCAAGCAGGGTCTGAGGCCAACGTCTCCGCTGGCCATCTTCAACTCATCTGGTCAAAGCAGAGGTTCTCATTTCTTGCTAAGGTGAACTGCAGGCCTGGAATCTGCGTCAAGGCAAACCTGTCTCCATCGTGAGACACCTCAAAAGCTCTGCTGCTGCATCTCCAGAGATGTGGAGAAACAATGAGAAAGGAACAACGCCGGCTCCAAGTCCTGTCGGCCAGCTGGCCGTGGCCTGGCGTGCGAGGAACCAAGGCAGTGCTGAGAAGACCCCAACACACGTACTGCTCTCTGCAAATGTGACGTGGAGACCAAGGGCCAAGCTCCACGCAGCCCCTGGCACCGCAGCACCCTAAGCCTCGCAGGAGACAGCGCGGCAACATGGATTAAGGAAAATGTGACACGCGGTGCTCGTGGGGAAGGGAAAACAGCCCTGGAGGAGTCACAACCGGGGCACGTGGCTCGTGGGGAAGAGCCGATGTGTTTGGTAAGGTCAGGCGCGGCTGCTGGCAAAGGGGGTGCAGGGCCATTTCTCAACTCCCCAACCTGCCCCGACGGCTCTTTCTGGGGCCAACGTCTGAAGCACAGAGATTAACGGCACAAGGTCCAAAGCCCCACCCTGGGGCTGACAAGCTTGTGTCCAGCCGGCATTAGGTAAGTGTATGAGGAATGTGGTTTTCCTGCGGCTCGCTCAGGGAACGGCGCGTCCACCGCACCCCCAGGGAGCCAGCACAGGGGACGGGAGCTGCACATGGACACCTGATGGGGTGGGCAGGGTCCGGCTCCAGGAAGGCACAATTCTGCCCCACAGAAGCGAGGAAGCCCGGTTTTCTACTGACTCACGTCTTGAGGGTCTTCAGGGTGGCTCCTCTAGTGTCCAGCAAGGCTAACGCATCGTCTTGGGAGTAGCGGGATCATTCTCTCCTCTACTCGCCTGATTTATGAACTCTGGAGGAGCTTATCGTCTTCTGCCCCTCAAGGTCTGGCTGAAATAAGCTGAATTTTGAAGGACGGACAGCGACTGTCACTCGGAAGAAAGGAGGGACAGGCAGAGCTGTTGCATTCACTTTGTTTAGGGAACCAGGCTAAAACTGACAGAACATTTTCCAAAGCATTTCTTTTGATATTTTCCAAACAAAAATGTTCCAACTTTTCACTTAAAATGACACTTCCACTTCGAAAAAGTGCCCTAAAAAGGGTCAGATAACCCCTCAACGGCTGACATGCAACATGAATAGAAAATAAATCAGGAAAGGGGAAAAGGTGCGTTAACACTTGCATTTAATTGCAAAAAGTAAAAACTTTTTTTTATTCTTCTTACATACAAATCTCATTTATTTACACACTTTACAGGCTTTTTTCCAAGTATTTACAAAGTTTGCAATATATTAAATTATGACCATCCATAAAATTCTGCATTAAGTGCATATTTACATTCTTTTTTTTTTTATCCACCACTGAATTGATAGTGTTCAGCATTGAAACAGTCTTTATGCATATATAGCTTTACCTCCCAGCACCCCTGAGCCGTTATAACATGCCTCCCCTCCCCGTAGACAAAGAGATAATGCTAAAAATAAATCACCTGTCATTTGTTTGAATCTCCAAAGCGAAGGGGAAGTCCAGCATCTCCCTTGTTTAAACTCAGCAGGACAGTAAATCTATCCTTTACAAGAAGGAGTTTCCTGAAGAGCAGAATATATAGTTCTACATATAAAATTTACGAAGAGGAGAAAGTTTCTGTTTGCAGGAAGCAAAAGCTCTTTGTGCACCCACCGCACCGAAATGGCCTCACCCCGGAAAGTGCTCGGTTCCCTTGGGGGCCACGGGGCTGAACGCGGACCACTGAGCCTGGGATTGGGCGGATCCTGCAAATTTCCCTCCCCGGAGCAGTTACTGATGTAAACGTGAGGGTTTGAAGGCAGGAGGATCACCTTGCCGCGACACTGGTGTTCACTGAGCTCGCACCTCTAATAACAAGATGCTCTCCTGCTCCCCACCTCCTCTCGTTCGGGGTGTTCCCACGCTGCGAGTGGGATTTGCTGTGGAAGGGTGTGCGAGGCTTGCTGCTAGAAAGCCGGGGAGGCCAGCCACGAGAGAAGGGAGGTGCTTTGATCCAGCCCAGTAAAACCAGCTTCTCTGCCAGACCATTACAGCAAGAGGACTAGCAGGAGAAGCTAAAGGCCCGAATTCCCGGGAAGCCCGACCCTAGAAAGCTCTCCAGGGTTTTGCAAAGGGAGTCTGAGGCTGGGATCTGCAGAGCCGCCTTAGAGGAATTTATGTGTGCAGTGCCAGTGGGGANAGGAAAAGGAAAAAAAAAAAAAAAAAAAAAAAAAATCAATAGAAACTGGCAGCTTGGCTCCCGTAGGGGATGCTGATTTCCTGGTACTGAAGTACATAATAATACTCCTTTCTCCTCCTTTCAGTTACCCTGAGTTCAGGACTGACTGAGCGCAACGGTCAATGACCCCTGCTTTTGGAAACCAGCTTTAAACCACAATCCTCCTGCCCAGCTGATGGGTGACAGCCCATCTTTCTAGCCTGACAAGGAGAGAAATGACCTCTCTGCATCTCTGCCCACGGGGCTTTTGGGTAGCACTGATTTCTGCACCTCACTGGTGATTTCAGAGCAGCTCTGCAGCTTCCGGGACGTCAGGCGAGGAGGAGTCCATGTCCCAGCTCACAGGCAGAGAGCTCTGAAGCACACACGTCGATTTTAGAAAGCTGGGACGCACACAGGGACCAGACACCCCTCCGAGCTGGCCAGGGTGGGGAGCAGGGGATTGTCCAAACCAGCACATACGCTTGGATACACGCAAGTGCCAAAGTGAAGCTAGAGATGAGGGAGACCACAGTGTGACACACACCCTCTGCGACTCATCTGATCACACCTGATGCATCAATAGCTCTGAAAACAGCCACGTTCCTCCCAGTCCAGCCTTGGCAGATCACTAGGGGCTGCCAGGCTCTCCACGGACGCCACAGCCTCCTGCAGCTGCTGCAAAGGCTCTGTGAAGCCAGAGCCCCGGATGAGGAAGACGATCAGGGCTTGCTCGCAGCCATTTGGCTGAGGTGTCAACACCTCCTTTTGGTCATCCTACTTTTGCCACTTTGGCCTCACTTCTGAGTTTTCCATCCAGGTTCCTCGCTTGCCTTGCGATGCGGAAGGCGATAGCACTACTTCTCTGGCAGCTGAAGACAGGAGCTGCTCTAGAAGCCGTGCTCCAGACTGGGGCTCCGCACTCAACAGCGACCAGGGCCAAAATCGGCTCTTTATCAGCAGGAGAATTGCCCTCCTGTTTCAGTTTAGCAGCTAATTCCTTACAGCTTTTGGAAGAGGAAGAGAAAATATACTGGAAGTTTAAAAACAAATGATGTAAACTCCAAAGGGAGTGAGGTTGGGACATATGCAATGTATCGCCTAGACACAGATCTGGAAACTTATGCACAGACCATAAAGTGCACTTGGAAAGCTGATCTGCGAACAGTCCAGATTCACCATCTTCTGTCCAACCAGCTGCAACTCTTTGTGGAGAGGAGAAGCAAATACGTGAGAGCACTTTTGCTAAACAGGCACAAACCTGCCCTAGAACCACCCCTTTCCCCCCAGTCTAAACAGCAACTGTAAATAGATCCATTTTCCCCAATTCTTCCCAAAGGACCAGACAGCCACAATGGCTTAAGCACGACTCACAAAACACAGGGATTTCACAGACACTTGAGAATTGTCTCCGCAGCTCTTTTACAAGTTACATTCAAGGACACTTAGAAGTAACGGCATCACCAAACCGTCTGCAATCTCGGCACTAACGGGCCCAGCAGGGTCTCTCCCCACGCATCTCTAACCAAACGCTTTACAGAAACGGATCAGGTACAAAACCAGCAAGAGGTGAAGTAGCCTTGTCAGCCTTTGAATTTGACTTGAGAAGCTGCCAAAGTGTAAATAGCAACAGTCACTAACGAGGCTCTAATTCTGCCATCACCAAACTCCCGAATTTCCATGAACTAAGACCCAGGCTTTAAGACGAGGGAGAGGGGTGGTGTGTGTGTGTGTGTGTGTCTTGGCATGTACAAGATTGCATGTAGTGTCATAAGTGTAAAACACCCCTCAAGCATTAACAATACTAACAGATGTCTTATTAATCCAATTCCCTTTAATATTTTGCTACAAATTAAATCAGTCCTTTTCTGTCCTGAGAGAGTCAGACTCTCCCCCTTTGGTTCTGCTAGATCTGGTCTGTGTTGTTACCACGTCGAGGGCCAGGCACACAGATTGACACGGGTGCTGGGGTTGTTCTCATTCATTTACACGAGAAAAATAAGGGTTATGCATAGAAATGTTTGTAGTGTCAAGGCCTCAGACTAAATTCTTTGGAGCTGGAACTGTCCTCTGCCTTATCCTTGTACAGGAGCCAGACGTGGTCATCCCACTTGGCAGCTTTTGTCAGACCCTGATAAGATTAATACCACGTTTGCTCCCATTCTCCCGGTCTTGCTCAAAAACAAAGGCTGGATAGACATTTTTCCAATCTGTCATTCTACACGTACCTAAAATATTTACAGAGGAAAAGGTTCTCACTTGTGAGAAGAGAGTTAACTCACTTTCAAACAAAACCCCTCCCAATTCCATATTAACAAGTGTGAGAGTATGTCCTGAACCACAGCCCTGGCCTATGAGTTCAGCCTAACACATCTGTAAATGATCTTCAACAGCAGGATCAGACCCAAAGGATCAGACTTGGAAGGGACCGCAGCATCCGCAGCCTGCAAACACTGAAACCGAGCCTCTCTCAGGGCATTGGATAAAGCAGTGCTCGAGCAACAGGAAGCATGCGAAGGCAGCTTGGAAAGGACTCAGGAAAAACCAATGTTCGTTCTGAAGACAGAAGTCCAGGTCTGGAAGAAGTCGATGCAAAAAAAAAAAAAAATACCAGGGACGAGGAAGCTTTTGGGTGCTCCCGCAGGTACCCTGGCTGGGAATGCAGGCAAGCACCCCTCAAAGCAAGGAGTATCGAAAAACGGTCGTGCAGCCCTGGTGTCTTAGGTGTGCAATCAGAAGATGAAGCTCGTACAGAGCTGCTCTGCAGCCAGCCCCAACTCCATCCAGAACGACTGCACCCTCAGCACCATCACCACTAAAACTTGCATCGGTATTTTTGTAGGAAAGGAGGCGGAGAAAATAAAAAAAGCACAGTTATTATTTGACTCACTCACAACCTGCTGATAGAGAACCGCAGAAGAGTGATCACAAGACACAAAGAAGAGGCCTGAACAGATTCTTTTGGTACAAGAACAATGCAGTGGGTGAGGGTCTCTGCCCCGAAGTGCAAGGCTCATCTCAGCCCTGGAGCACGGAGCTGAGACTGGCTTTACAGGGCACACTACTGAGGCACACAGCTACGTACGTGACGAAGAGATGGGGTGGAGTTGGGACACATCACCAGTTCATTCCCTTTATAGAGCTGGCCTGACAAGACAGGCTCGAAGCCTCCTCCTCAGGAGGAATGTACACAGAAATGTCACACACCCCCTCCACTCCCAAACCACCCAGAAAGTTTCAGAAGTGCCATAATCCACAAAGGACACAAGGTGAATCTCATCCTGAGAAATCCCTCTGTTGTTCCTGGAAAAAACCCTTTGCTGCAAACCCAGGGCTTACCTGAGGGGACAGGGAAGGTCATAAATAGCTTGAGCTTCTCCCAAAATACATTTGAGGAAAGGCAAAGAATTACCTCAAGGGTCAGGAAAACAGTCATTTTCAAACACTGTAAACATGCAGGTGGCAAAGCTGCCTGCCCCAGTTGCCCCAGCTCAATCGCTTTCAAGACGTCGCCTTGGCTTCAAAGCTGAAAGTCGTCTTGTCCTGGAAACAGCTCTGTTTTCCCACCTCACCGTCCTTAGCTAGCAGCTCCATCGCATACAACCGCTGGCTCTGTCCCTTTGGCCATGAAGCTCATCGTCCAGTAATCTGCACTGGCATAACCTTTGGAAGATGCAAGAGAGGCCATATTAGATTAATCCATCTTTAATGACTGTACACACTTCCCGTGCAGTGATGGGGGTATGCAGAAGAAAGACACTGGAAAGACACTGCCCTCAATGACACGCTGGATTTGTAATACCCGGCAGAGCATTGTGTCTTGTGTAGCCCACACTGCTCCATTTTCACACTGAGCTTCGCATGGTATCCTGTTGTTTGTGTTCCAGGCCACAAACTCCCAGTCCAGAACAATCAGTTCTCTGTACTGTGACAAGCAGGCACACACCAGTTTGGAGGTGGTAATGGCACACACAGGTGTCAGACAGAAAAGACCCAGCTGGAAGCAGTCGCCTGACTCCAAGGGATCTCCCAGCTCCTGCATGCTGCAGCACCGGTACTCACCCAGATCTCCAGCTTCCAGCTCCACCTTGAACATCTCACAGTGTCCTCTGCACTTGTCCAGAGGTACAACAGTCAGGGTGAGCTGTCCACTTCCAACAGCAAAAAGGCTGTGCAAACTGTAGCTCTAGGATGAGAGGACAACATTTCAAAAGCCTTGCTAGCTTTTCTTGGGTCGGTCTGATCACACAAGGGGCAAGTCACTGCCCTGCAGCAAGGCGAGACAGCGCAGACCACAGATTTGCTTCGCACCCCAGCTACCAGCAGGTCATAGCTGAGACCAGCAGCATGCAAGGGTCCTCCCCCCCTCTTCTGTCCAAGGCAATAGAGATCCTCCACACCCGCAAAGCCCGCAAGGAAACGGAGAAGGAGGAGATCAGGCTAGAAGCCTGAAGTGTCACTATCTTCAGTGAAACGTCTCCGTGGCAGGTATCTCAGAATGGGTGAGACTCACTGCCAGGAACAGCACCTAAAATGCAACTCTTAAATGAATTCTGCCCAACTGTGCACAAAAAGACCATCCCCTCGCCCAGCTCCAGAGCAAGGCCAGGACGTAAATGGGAACGGCACTGGGACACCACACGGGCATCTGTAACTGCCGAGGAAGACGGATGCACTGTACCACCTGAATGAAACTAGACACAGCTTCTGGGTGGCACAGCAACCTCGAGATGCTCCGTTACACAGGGATGGACAGAACGGATACAACACTAAACCCTTCTGCCAGGATTGTATCAGCTGAAAATGTCTTGCAAATCCCTCAAAGATTTGGGGGACTGGAGGACAACTCACAGATCTCTGGGATGAATTTCTCACCTTATTCCCCAAATCTGGATGGCGGATGAGGAAGCAGCTCTCCAAGGACACTGTCTTGGGGAAGGACAGCAATGAAGAAGAGGGGAAAAATTCCTGCAGAATCCGAGTTTTATTCACAGATTTGTTCCTAGACAAAACAAAACAACCCATATTAAAGAAATATTAGCCAATCATAACACTTGTATTGAAGGGTACTTCCAAGATCAAAATTCTTCACAAATATTCATGTTTGATAAACAGCCTGCTGATAGACTAGTCCCTATGAGCTAAGGGCAAAATCCAACCTCTCAGCTCCTAAACCTGTGCTCCCTTTGTATCTTCCTCTTAGTACCTGCAGCAGGACCATATAAACAGGGAACAAACAGATCACCATGGATACCTAAACTTAATTTCCCTCCCCTCTTCCCTTAAAATGATCTGACTCATTGATGGGATCCATTAATTACAAAAGATGCAGAGAGGTGGCATTGTACGCAACCATAACTGAAAGCACATGGCAAGGCGGGGGCAATCCAAGTCTATTCTCTAGGCCAGGGAATGTAACTGGAAAAGGCAGGGTGGGGCTTGTTATTTTTACATCTCTGTCTAGTGGCTTGACATGATTAATACTTCTGTACCCTGATCATCCGTCTCCCAGCGCTGCGGTCAAGCAGTGCAGCAAGAAGATCCCATCTAAAAACTAGCCAAAGCACAGACTCCACCATGCCCGCCTGGACACTGGTCCTTTGCTCGTACAAGCGTGCCAGGGAGCCCATTCCACACCAGGTGGCACCTTCCCGTGTTACTTCTCACCCTTCTCCACATGAAAAGACTTTGCTAATAGGCTGGGTTGCTCTGCAACCTTAGAGACCTCCGCATTGTTCACGTCTTGTAGCCACACTAAAGGCTTTAGCAAAAAGCTTTTAGTTAACAGAGAGTAAGGATTATGGTTGGCCATTTTTCCTGCATATCCAAACACAAATTGCAGGATCCTCTAGCTTTCTGTTAATTCACAGTGCTTTGCTAAAGTCATGGCACCTCTTCTCAGTCAACACTAATGGTGGAGGATTTCCACTGAGCAGACAGAGGTGATGAGAAATGTAAACTGGGTGCCTCAGGTGATGAGACCACAGCCCAGATGATTAACGTCTGGCCTGAAGAACAGGACTGAGCAGTCACTGCGATATTTTTGTCTTGTAAGGGGAGCAGTATGTGAAGTCCCAACCACAACACTCCATTTTTAGTGCAAATGTCTTCTGCTTGGATCAAATCAGTGCCAGCAGGCAGACAGAAGCCTGTAACCCACTCCTGTTCCCCTTTCCTCCAGTTAAAGTATAAATTGCAAGCTCCTGGTAATTCACATCGGAAAAAAGCCTGAGCACCCCTGCAGAAGGATTGTATACATCAATCACATGTTTTGTCTTTGACTCACCAGGGAAAGAAAAATGGGCAGCTCCATAATTCAGCTGAATTTTCTTCTATTATAACTTCTGCCAGGTCTGGATCCTGGGACTGAAAATGCTTCAGTTCTTCATAGGAGAGATGCTGCCCTGTCTTAAACAAGACAAAACAAAGATAAAACCTGTGCACCTGGGATCCTTTCCCTCTCCTATTTCCATCCTGCCAAAGAACATCCAAAAGTAACAGCCATTTACATTGCTAAGTTTCCAACCACAATGATAATTAGTCAGAGGACCAACCGGCTAAGGATGCAGTGAGCTCCTCACCCCCCTAACATCTTTAAACTGGGGCTACATGTCTTAGATATAATGTTCTACCTCAATCAGCAGGTGGAGTTTGTGGTTGAAAATAATGGGCACGGGTCTTTGGCTGGGGCTAATCAAGAGTTTGGCCTAATCATCCAGCCTTACATATCCATGTATTACCTTGATTAGAAAAGGCTGAGACCTCTGGAGCTTTTCTGATAGTTCTCCAAAGTCTGTCACTATCTGAAGGCTTTTCACAGCAGAACAGACTGTGCAGTTTGCAGGAAGCGTAGAAGTGTTCTGTCTGCAACCTGCTGCCCACCAGTCCTGGCATTCTTGGGAAGAAACAAGAGAAACGTGTTTAATAAGACCAAAAATGAAGCGGAAAGGAGACAGACTTGATGACAAACTCATTCTCTCTAACATGAAACAGTGAGATTTCTTATAGCTTCCAATGGCTGTAAGTTACTCAAAAAGAGCAAGCTTCACCAGGCCAGGGAACTCACCACAGAACATTTCCAGCACAGGCTGAAGATTTTGGAGATATGGCTTGGGGTTGTGAGAAATGGGAGAGCTTTATGGAAATTAGACTTCTCTCTACATACGAGGCACACAGGCTAAGTTACCCTTTCATTATCACTAAAAAGATGGCAACCACCCTATACAGTGCAATTAAATGGAAACAAGTCCATAAGCAGAAGAGCGATCCAAACACGTTCTCCAGGAGACACCCAGAAGACATTAAAAAAAAAAAAAAAAAAGATCCAGGTTGAAAAGAGTAATTCTGTCATGGTTAGAACTGGTGCCATGGACCCTGTTAAGACATCCCTGAAAACACTACCGTCCCCTTTACCTCTGCGTTAACTAAGACAGATTCTGTCCCAGGGCAAAGTTTACCCAGTCTCTGATGTGCAGAAGATGCTGGGGAATGTGGGATTTCCCCAAGATGTGCTGCTGCTGTTTTCATTCATCCCATGCATTGACTTGAAGATAAAACGGGGAGAAAAGCCCCAGCACGAGGAACCCCTGGACCACAGCTATATCTATTTTAAATTCCAGAAATTGTTGTTACACCACACTTGGCTGAACTAGCCTACAATGAACACTGCGTGTTACATCTTCAAAAATTCAATTTTTACGGGAAACCATTACTCGATGCCCATATCCTGCCTTCATCCTCCAACTTAACAGCCCTCCCAGCACAGAAAAAAGTAAGTAAACGTTACCAGAAGAAACTTGTCACAGCACTGAATGAACAGAACAAGAGCTGATAATGCTGAACGCCCCATATATTTCTATGCTAAAGGATCTGCAGGAGCAGCCGCCACACTAAAAGGACGTGGCTCTAATTTCACGGCAGTGACAGCACTGGTTCGGCAGCCTTAATCCGACAGGGAGATGTTTCACTTGGGCAATGGCAGCAAACCCACCCGAACGTCTAATCTGTCAGGGTAGGTTAGGAAAAACCGAAGGCTCAGGACACACCTCCCACGAAATGTCCAGAGATCTGTCCTCACGACAGGCCCACCCGCCCCAGCTGGTGCCCGAGCATGTCAAAACAGCTGATGTCTCCCTGGACATTGCTGCAGGCCACCCAGTCAGGAAGCAGGGTGGATGGGAAAGGTGAGAAGGGAGAGACAGTGAAACCTGTCTGAACAATAAACTTGGGAAACAAGGATGCACAGCAGCTTTTCAGGGGGAAAAAAGACCACACACAGCCTGCCTGTTACTGCCATTGCCGTTTCCAGCCACACTCAAGCTCCTGCACACGGGTAATAACTGATGAACAGCACTTAATAGGAAAGCTCCTGTTTTACTTTTCCCTCCGACATCTGCAACAGACAATGAAGAATGTTAAAGGGGATTTAGGTGCATTGGGACATAACAACAAGGAGCAGATTGGGATTTATTTTGCCTTTTTTTTCTCTCTAAATATGTCCAGTCAACTCCCAAATGTTGCATTTCCCACCCTACTGCTGTGATATGGACTGAAAGGGCCTAGGATATAATTCCTAGTCTTTCTGGAAGACGCACCTACACTGCTTTCAGGGAAAGGGGTAAAAAGGCAAAACAAAGTGTAAAATCCTTATTGCGAGCAGAAGTCCCACTCCCATGAGAAACTGCTCCAACGTACTTTCCCTCCCTGCTCACAAGAGAAAAAAGAAAATCTTTGTTCCACTGCCTGTAGAAAGCTTCAATTTTACAACAAAAAAAACTCAACTCACAAAAACCAGCTGGTCAGTGACAGGAAACAAAAGGCTGAAAGATCTCACCAGAGGAAGGGCAGTCGCCATGAAGAGAACAAGAAAGCATATCTTATGGTCTCTCATCATACAGGGAGTAGCAATACTATAATTTCTTTCTGGGCAAAACTTAGAAACCTCATCCCAGAGCATTAAGCACAGTTGTCCCAAAATTTTCCCCTTCAGGCTCAGGGCAGTACCCCATGTAACAGGATGCTAATCAGCTTGACAGTGTAGAGCTTGATTCCTCTTTTGAGCTAAGCTGGGATATTTGCATTCTCAATTGCTCAATTCAGGAGGTTATTTTTTTTCCCCATGAATAACCTAAGCGGAGCACCGTTGAGACACATTTCAAATGCCGCAAGTGGGGCTGTGGGATTTTTTTTTTTTTTTTGTAATTAATCTTTTAGATTTATTGTTGAGGGTGTTAGTCTGTGTAACAGCATGCGTGTGACTGGCATGACAAGTATGGGCAGCGAGAAGCGCCTGCCCTTCCCAGGGAGGGAGGGAGGGAGAAGAGACCACGCGCAGAGGAGAGGGCATGCAACTGCACACTGGGGACCAGAGCAGGAGTTTTACCAAGGATGCTTATTCTCTCTTTCGATTACCCTCCCTGCATTCCTTTTACATTATCACCCTGCCCAGACACCCTGGGGGATTAGTTTGGTTTAAGTCAAGCGCGCAGTCTATGCGCACACACAGTCTGCTCGGAGACTGAAAAGAAAGATACACTCTTCATCCCAGTGCAACCATCACGTGCAGCTGTCACACCACGGTCCCATCCACTCGCATTCAAATGTTAAAGTGCTGGGCGTGGGCAATTATCCCTGTGGAGTTTGAGTGCAGGAAAGCAGCTGTAGTATTGACACGTACAACTATCCATTACTCGACAGAAGCGCGGGCCAGTCCCAACTAACCTCTCCTCCACGCTTGTGCTTTCTCACCCCTCTTTGAGGAGCAGCCTTCAGTTTGTAAAGCAGAACCTCAGTTCCCCATCGGTCATACCCACCTAATATTTGCTTTTATGCTTTATTAGCTCTCCAGAACAAGAGCTGCCTCCTCCCCTGTGTCAGGATAACTCCTAGCAGAGCCAAGGCTGGTGACTTCCAGCTGCTAACACAGCACAGACGAAGAGATAACAACTTTCCTTAAAACGCACCCATGATTAATGCTAGAAGGAGTTTATGACTGTACTTTCCACTATGCAGAAAAATAATTTTCAACTCGCAATCAGTTTAAAATGAGTACCCCGCCCTTCTTGGCCATTTTCACAGAGGATCTCCCAAGTTCTTGGCTGTCCCCAGAACTACAGAGGGGTGTGTGCGCACAACCCCAGAGATGCTGGGTGTGGATGATCAGACTGGAAGCTAAGAGGTTACTGAGAAGACCTGGCCCTGCTTCTGCAGTTTTATTGCAGTGAAGCAATAAAACTTATGGAAACTTGCCCACATAGATCTGAGAGCAGGACCTCAGCAACAGCCCTGGTCTCTTCAGGGACGATATGGAGGGCTAAATACCGGTTTGCCACGGCAGCAGGTTCAAAGGAAAGCCCTGTAGCTGGGGGACCTTTTGCTCCTGCAAGACACGTGGAGCTAAGGGCTGCTCCCGACCCTAATGAAGTGTTGAAAACGTAAAACCTCCTGCATGTAGAACTGTAGAGGCAGCTTGCTGGCTCCCCACCAAGCTGGTTTGTTCCCCAGCACTCAGGACTGCAAGGCTTCAGAAATCCCCAGCAGGCCAGCGTCAGCCAGGTCTGCACAGCAAAGTCTGGTCCAGGGAAAGGGAGACTCCCCCAGGAGTTCACAGTCCCCATGGGTCTTCTGCCCTTACGGGTTGTTGCTACCCTCACCCACAATAACTAGAAGAAAGCTCCCCAGAGGGCTGTCTAATGCTCTAAGCACCTCCACAATCTGCAAAGGTTGGTTCCAAATCCCTGATTCCTCTGAGGATGGCACGATTCCCCATTCCCACCATGTGCCTCCCTGGGGACCAGTGCTAGGAGTACTCAAGCAACTTCAGCGATCCTAGGATGAACTCAGGGCTCTCAAGAAAGACTGGCCTACCCACAGAATATTCACAAGACATTCCTCTGCCTTTTCTCGTAGATCCCTTGTACAAGCCTGGTGCAAATGTTCATTAACACCCACAACGCTTTTGGACTGTCCCTCACAGCATCCAAAATAGCATCAAGAACTATAAAATACTTGTCATCAGAGTAGGTTGAGTAGGTAAGCTTCAGGGCTCTCAAAAAGCATGACCAACTCTACGTTGGCCAATTCAAACGTAAGCTCAGGACAGGGGCAGACTCACCCGGGTCTGACCCAGTGACTCATTTATGGCACTACCCTGACAGCCACAATCTTGTTCCTATGTGCTAGATCCAACAATGAGAAGATGCTGATCTCCACTTCTACAACGTCTCCCCACAGCTGCACATTTCCAAAAGTCAGGGAATTTTTCAAGGTGGATCTGAAGAGACCCTTCAAAGGAAGGGATTAAGAATGAAGCCTACCCTCTGTTGTCTGCAGCCATATTTTCCCCTTGGCCAAAGGGACCCTTTATGGACCTGCATCTGACAGCCCGTGAGATACTTACTTCCTCCATTAATTGTCATAGCAAAAGCCCAGCTACCAGCTGATTCTTATGGCTGACATAGGGCAGAGCTTTTTAACAGACATTCGATCCCACCTGTAAGATTCCCAGTGATGAAGGGGCCACGAGATCCTTCATGCTATGACATCCAATTACTATCACCTCAGGAAGGGCTGCAGCTCTCCCTCCATTTGGAAATATCTAGCTTCCAGATGCCGTATTTTACAGTGCTGTTTTCCATTATTTCAAGGACAGGGATTTGCAAGGTCTAGCCCTTAACCTTAAAGTGAAGTTGCAGCTCATAACCTACTGTTATTGCTTTGACAGCCAAAGAATATGCAGGCCAGGTTGTTCTTGCTCCTAAAATACGACTAGCCACTTGCCATGTTGAGATCACTGCAGACTTATAGATACTATACCATACTCCTCAAGTAAATAGCTTGTTACTTGTCATGCTATGTCATTGCAGCAGGAAATACTATGTGTATATCACTGCAACCCTTTCTCAGACTTTATAGAAAGATAAAACAGTATTTTAAAAACTCAAAGCAATTTGGACATCACTTCATGATCACAGTCTATGACATGGGTAAATCCCATCCTTCTTGCTTTACAGATATAGAAATTAAGAGCTCTGTAATTACTGTGTGGCACAGTTTAGAGGAGACATTGCCAGCACTTGGACCAAAACCAACAGTTCCCAAGCTCCATCTTGCTGATTTTTTTTCACTAGGCTAAAAATTAATTTGATCATTTATAATGTCATGTCAAAGTCAGGCTAAACTGATGAATTCTTGAGTAAGTCAGACAGGAATCACAATGCTTATTAATTACAGTGTGGAAGTCCTGATTAGGAATGCCTCACAGTGGGGTTTTAAATATATACTAGAAAGAGGGTCCCTGTTCAGCACAAGAGCCTCACCTCCTTCTCATATGGAACTTTTTTGTAGCTCTGAGTATCCTAAAATATATTTATGACAGGAGAAGAAAGTACCTCCCAGTGTGGTTCATAGCATTTTTAGGAACAGCTAGCAACAAAATAACAGCTACAAACAAACCCATCAAGAAACCTTTACTTTTGTTCTGGGTAAAAAGTCAACAGCTCTAAGAACTACTCATTCATTTCACTAATGGGTAACGGCTGGTCAAACAACCGGAGGATGATTAGTCAATCTCTAGCAAAGCACAAAAATGATTTTGATCCAACGAGACATTGTGAAATCAAGTCTGCTCAGCCTAGCCCAAGAGGAATTCAGAGTCCACTGGGGCAAAAGAGCATTATTTCCAGTAGAAATCTGCACCTACCAATCTAGAAAACTGAAGGAAGGGACCAAGCTGTCAGGAAAGCCTCCAAAGTCCACCTTGGCCTGCACCTCTGGTTATGCGCCCTAGAAAACAGCTTGTGCTGCTCTGGCAGCGCCCTCATGAGCAATCTGGCTCGGAGGAACAGCACACTTTTGAAGCGAATCCCTCCCAGTTGCTGCCACTTGTCCAACGGTGGCTTCAGTCTGTAAAAGGTTTGACGTGCCTGTGTCACTAGTGCAAACAGGGCTCTGCTAGGCTGCTAAATGCCTCTGCAACAGGCCACGTACGGCACACTCACTCTCTTTCCAGGGAAGCAAATCCAAATTGAGAATTCACTTGCTCTGCAAATGAGGAAACAAGAAATTCTGGAGGCGTTAAAATATAGAAGCAAAAGGAAGAGTTTTTCATGTTCTGGATTACCACAATGGTTTGGAGTTAGTTTACTGTCAGCAAATGCAAATAAACAGTCCACTGGCTGAACGGAGGCCAAAGTAAAGCAGTATACGAAAACAGCTTGGCACTGCCCTGCACTGCAAAGTCAGCCTTTTTTTGCCCCCTTTGAACGAGCCAACACACGTGTCTGTTGGTCACTCTCAGGTTATAATATAAAAGGGTTGTTTACACACACATAAAAAAGATCAGATAAACTGGCAGCTGCACGGGGACGGGAAGGAGCTCCGCACAGTGCTGCAACCCACATCATGCTGACATACACCTCAAAATGCTCCAGCGCCTGGAGACGGTGCATGAGAATATGCACGAACACAAGAGCAAACCAGCTTGACTTTACTTAGGGGAAAAAAAAAAAAAAAAAAAAGTATGAGCAAGAGAAGAAGGCCATGCTGAAGGCAGCAAGAAGTTAGATATCAGATCCTGCTTTACCTCCCAAGCTGTGTTGTTGTGCAACCCTTTAATTCAGAGCGGGCCCATGTTCCTCGGGCTCAAGCATCACTGAACCCAGCAGGTCAGATGCAGCGTGGGCTGGAAAACCCACAGGGAAAGGCTGGCTGGATACCTGGGTGTTTAGCCCACCTTGAGCTCAGGAAACAGAAAGTCCACTCCCAGGTAAGACAGGCATGCTGGATGCTGCCTTTCTGCACGGAGCTGCGCCAAAGATAAACACGCTTCAGGGCTACAGTAAGAGGGGAGGAGAGGAGCGTGAGAAGTGGCGAGAAATGTGCCTGTAGCTGGCCTGTTGCGGGCTGCCTGCAAAGGGTTAAGATCAGAAAGAAGCCAGGACCTGGCCAGCCGCCAAGGCAAGCCTCCAGCTAAATTGAAGGTGGCCATCCAAGAGGCAGACGCTGCTGTCCTCTCCCAGTAACCCAACCTGCTGTGACCCGTCCCCACAAACAGCTTTCGGAGACACCCAGCATCCCTTAGGATGTGACAGTGACAGGCCATTTACAAGGTGTTGCTTAAACACCGCTCCTCCAGCAGGGTTCCTTTCTCTAAAATAAATTACAATATAAACCCCATAAACATGATTACAGCCCTATTGGTCTAGGCAAAAAGGAGTATTTAACACAAGGGAGTCTTCTCCAAGCTGAGGGTAACTAGCACAGGAATCCTTTTCCAACATGGAGCTACGTATACGCTTGCACCTGATTTTAGGTGTGTTGAGCGGCTACTGATCCAGTTCATTTTGAACTGTGTAGGACGTATGCGGTGAGGACTGGGTCTCATTATTAGAAGCAAGGTTGGATTTTCCTTGAGATCATTACAAACCCCTGCTATCAGTACAATGTGCAAATTGTCACGTTGTTGGATGAGAACCTGTTTGCCACTAACCGACCCTCTCTGCTGAAGTTTTTGAGCTGCAAGGACTGAACTTACCACAGGCAGACACACAAGTTAATGTAAGAGCAACTTCATGCTCTGCTCATCATGTTGTTTCTCTGCCTGGCTACCAGGGAACAGTTATCAACCAGTTGACACGAAAATTCATATTTAGATATTAACAAAGCTATAAGGATGTCACACAGCTGCGAAGGGAAGAACCACTGAAAATCGGGTAGAGTGACCACCATTGTGGTTTTAAAACCTCTTTTAAAAAAAAAAAAAAAAAAGATAGAAACCCCCTTTTCATTTGGCTCCAGCTAGTACAGACTTTGAGAGCTCATTCATGGACCTGTTGGAGTACGGCCACAGGAGGCCCCGGTGATGCTGCGAGGGCTGGAGCCCCTCTGCTGGGAGGACAGGCTGAGAGAGTTGTGGGGGTTCAGCCTGCAGAAGAGAAGGCTCCAGGGAGACCTCAGAGCCCCTTCCAGTGCCTAAAGGGGCTCCAGGAGAGCTGGGGAGGGACTCTGGATCAGGGAGGGGAACCATAGGATGAGGGGGAATGGTTTTAAACTGAAAGAGGGGAGATGTAGATGAGATATCAGGAAGAAATTCTCTCCTGTGCGGGCAGTGAGCCCCTGGTGCAGGTTGCCCGAGAAGCTGTGGCTGCCCCATCCCTGGAGGTGTTCAAGGCCAGGTTGGATGGGGCTTGGAGCAACCTGGGCTGGGGGGAGGTGTCCCTGCCCAGGGCAGGGGGATGGAATGAGATGATCTTTAAGGTCCCTTTCAACTCTAACGTTCTTTGATTCTATTATATTACTTCCTAATGCTTGCAGGGGAGAGAGGTGTACCCGTACCCCTGCTTTGCACCAAAGAACTGAAACACAGAGGGAATGACTTGTCCATTCCAGTCTATGTCTGAGAAGAGAAACAAATCCAGGTTACACAGGCCCTACTTTCTCCTTGGAACAGCACTAGAAAGCCTTGAGTTAACCCACGCGCCCACTCAAAATCCACTGTGCTCCTTATAGCAGGTAGAGCCCAGAGGTCTGCAAACCCACCACTTCCCTGGGGGCCACGTGAAGCGCTGATCTACCCGTCTGACAGCCACGTGCTGTGGCGGTGAGAGGCGTTTCCCCCAGCTCGGAGTAGGCAGCATGACCCAGAACTGGGGCTTTCACAAGCTCTGCGTAAACATGAGCTCAGGAAGAGCAAATGCAAACCACATTTCCGCAGAACTTTTCCCCAGCCGAAGGGACCTTGGTTCCTAGCCCTGGGAAAACAGCTGAAAAAGAGGCATGGATGCCAAACCCAAGGGTCTAAGAGTCAGCTTTGAAGAAACAAAGGGTGGGAACATTAGTTTTAATATGGGAATTGATCCGGGGGAGAAAGCCAGCAAGCAACAGAGCAGAGACAGGCAAAAAGGAAATTTACTTTGGACCTAATCCTACAAACTCAACGCAAGCAAGAGCTTTGCGGACACTGCTCCTCACCTCAGCTGCTCAAAGGTCCACCCACAGCCACTGACAGACAGACAGCCCTTGTTATCCACAGCACGGCTCTTGGGGTAGAAGGGATGACGATGAAGGTGAAGTCGAAGGCAGGTCACCCTGAGCTGGAGGGAGAAGGGAGCAGTATCCTGCACCCCCGCTCCTCCCAAAGTCTTACCACCACTCTACCGTGGGGCTCTCGCTCTCAGGAGAAACCAGGCATCCGGGCTCCCCTTGCTCTGCAGCACAAACCTGCCTGCTCAGCCCACATCTACCAGGGGACTGGGCTCCAACCTGCAATCCCGGAGACAGGAAAGCTGCCCCAAGCAGGCTCAGGAGGGACAGCACATCCCCAGACCACAGCCCCACACAGGCAGGCTGCCCCTGCCTGCCCAGCCGGCTTCAGGCCCGGAGGAAGCAAACCGGACCACCCGTGCGCCCACGCTCGCCACGGCCGGGCTCTGTCCGCACCACATTGGGCGGCGTGGCCGGGGGAAGTCTGCCAGCACTGCCGGTGGGCCAAGGCAGCCTCCAAACTGCTAACAGGTGGCTTTCAACAAGAACAGCCCGAGCTGGATTTGAACGGGTGCCCGAGCACAGAAAGCTCCAAGTTTCGTCATCAGCCCCCTCAAAATTTTCATCTACCAGGATCTACACAGAGATAGGAAGAGGAGTCTGTACATCGAGTCCCTTCGTTAGTGGTTTTCTCTGCTGCTCAGTCTCCTTGCACAGTGTCTTCTCCTATGCAAGGATGCACCGAAGAACGCTACGCCTGCTTGCAAGACCTCCCGGTTTTATGCTCACATCAACAAACAGGACGATAAGCGGTAGCATTACCCCTTCCCTTCAGCTGACAAGGCCAAAACTAAGGGCAGAACGTTACATCATGCATAAGGCAGGGCTGAAAGACAACTCAGGAGACCACCCAGCCCCACGCCATTCCGGTCCCTCTTCTGGATGCCTCCTGGATGGCTTTGCCACGGTCCACTCAGCAGCAAGCTGTGAGGTTGATACCAGGGCAGCCGGATGCTGGGACAGCCCCGGGGACCACAGCTGCCTGCCGGGAAGCCAGGACACAAGGGATTCCCACAGGATCCCAGCCAAGGTTCAGGCTGGGTGCTGCGCTCTTCCATTCAAATAACCAGGGTCTAGTGCAGTTCCTTGTGCTGAGGCAGCATCAAAATTAACCCGGCCATCCCTAGTGAATCCATCAATTGGGACACGCTGTGATTTCCACCACAACCTAATACCATTGGAAAAAGACAGTGGGAACTGCCTCAGCCCCTCTGTACCTCCCCTCCTTTCCCCAGAGCTGGCTTGCTGCCCACCCTATTGCTCATCACTTCAGAAGATTTCCGGGACTCATGGAGGCAGGAGGGGTTTTATATGCATTTAAACAACAACCTCGCATCCTTGCTCCCTATCCATCCTTCCCTCTTCCCCTGCTCCTTTGGACGTTTCCCTATCTCCTCCCCATTCAGCTGGTTTTCCCATCAGTAGCCCGACTTGCTCCTGCTCTTATTTATCTTCACAGCAAGATGCTCATGATTTCAGGCAGCCCTATAAACCTTTTGCTGTCCCAAGGAACCTCCCTGGCTCTCCCCACCCAAGAGGCCCCTGTGGCATCTAAAGGAAGAACCTGCCATCTTTCCAAACAAAATTTCACTGAACGAATATGAGCATTAAAGTTCCTGTTGGTTTCCTTCACAGAAGCAGAGGGGTGCTCACTTGTGTCAATGCTGAAATGCAGTAGACAACCACTTGACCGTTAGCAGCCTGCTTATCAGAGCCATCTCCTCGCCTTTGAGAGATCCCAGTGAATAAGGAAGGAGACGAACAATGGGGGATACCCCGTCCCACCCATACGCACCCGAATCAACAGAAATCCCACGTGTCAGCGGAAGAGAGGGAGACACACAGAGAAAACGCAGAACGGTGCTGGCATTTCAGGCCGCCCTTTTTAGCTATGGCAGGAAGGTCAGAGCCAGAACAGACAAGTCCAACACAATGAACTGCCGAAGCTAAATATAAACCCGTCGAGGGCATGGATACAGGAGTTTGTTTTTACAGTGAGCCGACAGACGATCAACATTGTGCCACATCCCTGCTCAAAATAATTCACAGCTTTATCATTACTGACAGTCTTTGTGTTTTATCAAAGAGGCAAAGCCCATGCTTACACCCATTTGCCAGTCTAAGTCAGTGGAAATGATTAACTGAGACTGAGAAATACTCAAAATTTTCCATTTCTATTATGCCCATCTAGGAAAATCTATTATGTTCCTCTCCCATGATGGGACCACCTCATCAGGGAGTCATTTATCTAGCTTCCTCACACACACATTACCCTTAATGTTACGTTAACTGCTATAAACACCCTAGCTCTCAAGCCCACAGTCCTTTCCCAGCATACCACTTGGCAAAAACGACTTTTCCTTAAACATGTTGAGGTTTTTACACTTTGCTCACAGATACCACGATTTGGTTGACAAACCGTTTGTGCCTGCTTACTCGGGGGGGGGAGAAAGTGACATTTACCCCCCATAACTATCTCAGTACGATTCTCAGAATTGAAGAGAGTTTTTAGAGGAAGGGGAATTCTTGTGGAAGAAAACAACTGAGGTGCTGAAAGCAAGGAAAAGACAATGTGCAAGAACAAAATGATGAAGTTAGACATAAAATATGCTTCAGCCCAAATGAATGGAAGGGGAAGTGCCCGAGCTAGAATTCAGGATGCTACTTTTAAGTACAGTGGTAGGAAAAGAGAAAACCATGGTGCCATGCCAGTAACACATTTGTTATTTGGTGCTCAGCGAGACACTCAAACGATTCGCATGGCTGGTATTTAACTTGGTCTTTCTTGCTAGGCTTATGTTACAGCAGAGAAATAATTTCCTTACTCTCGAGCATGTACTTCTTGGCAATGGGCAGAGAGAGCAGCCGGATGTGACCGATGAGGGAGCCCCAGGCATGGGCTCTGGAGAGCGGAGCTTCAGGCGGCAGCGGGCTGTACGGCTGGATCACAAAGTAAACAGTCAGCAAGACTAACCCCAGTGTGAGAAGGCCCTGTGAGAGAAAACAGGCACGTAATTAATTATACTGCAGTGAGCTGGTGTGTTTTCAGAACAGGACTCACCTTCTGGCTGGTATCAAAGGTTTGTGGCTGCGTGCTGTAAGAGGAACACTCACATTTTTGCTGTGGCTCCTCATTCAACTGCAATGCTATTTACGTACACAGAGCTGTCACCGAGTTTTATTGTTAGGGCTGTCCAAGGACAAAATTAAGCAGCCTTCAAACCCCAGCCACACAACTCTGTTCTTATATCTTAGCACTGCAAATAATCTAGTGCCAGAGCAACGAGGATCATCTACAGATACTTCCGATTCCACCCACCTAATCAAATAAAAGCTTGCGCTTCTGCCATACCTCTTACACAAGGTTTTTCAAGGCTTTTTGCAAACATCCGTCAGGCCTCGAAACACTTTGGCAGAGTTGGCACCAGCTCCCTCCTCCATACCAGAATCTCAAATAAGCCTTAAAGAGATGACATGACACATTTCTCCCCCTGGCCAAAGTCAAAGTGAATCAACAGCAAAAACAGGAACAGAAGTTCAAGCTTCCAGTTTCCTGTTCTCCTGCCTCATTTTACAGCTTTTTATAGGACACGAGGAAGAAAGCTTGGATTTTTTTCTAAATAGAAACCGTTGTGATGATTTTGTAAAGATAACACTAAAACATTGTGGAATGTTATGCCAGTGGGAAGTTTTTCATCCTTGTAGCAAGCACGTCGAACCTACCTAACCATAGCATCCTTTCACCCACTTTGCAAAACTTTTTACAGCGTCTTTTAGTAAAGGGTCTCAAAACATTTTTCTAGCATCAAGCATCATGGCAACAGGTCTATTAGACTAGAAGAAGAATAAAGACAGGCAAGAAGCTTGTGACAGGCTCAGAAACAGAACCTGGATCTCTTCAATATTCAACCCTGAACTTTAAGAATCTCCTCCTTCCTTCCTCACATTTCCACTGAGGGTGCTGACACTGGGAATCTTTGCCTGAAGAATCAATCCAAGTCTCATTCTTTAATAATTTAAGGAGAGGAAGGTGTTGACATGTTAAACTTTCAATGCACATAAGTAATTTCAAATCTTGGTCAGCTGTCTTCTGTTTTCAAACCAGCTCATGGGACAAAGGAAGGAAGCTACGCTTCACAGCTTTTTAAATAAAGAACTCAGAAAAATTCATCAAGAAAATGCGATGGGAAATAAAAGGCTCAGGTGCAAAAGGAGAACTCCGACCCTCAAATGGTCTGTGCACGTACAAAAGACATCTTACCTTGTAGAGAGCCACTAAGATAGGGTACCGTGGAGGTCCCCTTTGGGGTTCGTTTCTTTCCAAGAGCTGCTTGATGAATTTCTCAATGGCTTTTTCTGACATCCCACACTGGTGGCCAGTCTGCCTCACTAGATCAATCGTCTCTGATAGCTTGTCATAAATGCTGAGCTCACTGGCCGAAAGCTCCATGGCCTTCGATGAAAAATCCCTGTGGAGAGATTCAGTATGTTAACAGAAAACACACTCCAGCCGTACAGCTCAACACCAGCATGTGCAGAGAGATCACAGGAACGTCGGAAGGTCTAGGCAAGAAGGAAGGTGTCTCTGGAGCAAACCTGTTCGCAACCAAAGGCACAACATTTAGCTGCTGTCCTAATAGTCTCAGCTGGTTCAATATCTCCCGGGGATTGAAAGAAGCCGTGAAATTTCCTGACAAGAGAAGAACCGGCTGAGATTCACAGCTTATGTAAATGAACAAAGCTTCCCAGAAATCAATGAAACTCCATATATTCATCTATTCCAAATGAATCCGTCCCATAAAGCGATTGCTCACCGAGTACAAGAGCCAGCAATACAAAGCTGATCACCACACGCAGTAGCTAAGCTAAGCTCTGCTGCACTATAATTTTAAGTTCTCCTGCACTATAATTTTCATCACTTATTTTAACGTAGATTTGTTTTCATTAAATCTCCCGTCAGCAATAAGAATGGGACAGAGAAACAAGCAGTATGTGCGGGGCAAAGTTCAACAGTTTATAATTTGTTCAAATTTTCGCAACCTAATGTCCAGGCCAACTGATTATTGAGAAACAGTAATGTGATAGCAGCATGCTCTGCAGGCAACAAAAGTTCCTCTGAAAGTTTGCCTGCAGGTCATTCATATGCAGAAATGCCACATAACTAAATACCGCAGCAAGAATTGCATCGTGAAGGTGAAACAGAGACAAAATGGCATTTGACAGCAAATTGTTCCCCACCGAGAAATTCCAACGGGGAAACTCATAAGAACACACCTGTGAGCAATCAACATTAAGATGCCAAAAAAAAAGAAATGTGTTCCTTGACGACTCCCCCTGTCTGCCACAAAGGCAGAGCCTCGCGATACCAAGAGCAGCACATGGGCTGAAGAAACGATGCAAAGAAATTGCTGGACAAGGTAATAGCTGCCAACATGAGAATCTCATTGTTAGAGAGACATTCAGCCTCGGAAAAACACTGCTGCAAGAAAAGGAGCATCTATGAGGTCTCGCTTTGCTTCTTGTTTCTGAGCTGGGAAAACTCTAACCTGGATCAAACTGGGACGACCAAAACTCCTTCTGGAGAGACACAGTTTACCAATGCATTGCACAGCCTGAGGACCATCACGTAAAATCACAAGCAGCACAACCAATACACCCAGCTCACAGCTGAAAATGTAAATCAGGCCCCTGTCCCCCTTTTGCTCCACGTACCACCTGACACGAGGAACCAGCTCCTGAATCCCGCATGCTGCTTCACCCAATTCACCACCTTGCTCTGCGGAGTCTGTCGCTGCACTGCGAGAACTGTATAACTATTTACACAGGTCATCTCTGCACACACCTCACAGCACAGCCTGCATTTTAAAAGCACGGGTCCATTTTGCTTACTCAAGAACAAGCTGACAAGCACTGTGGAACATGCTACCTAAACTTAGATTTGCTCTGCTGTAACTCGTTCTGGCTGTTTCCACCAGACAAATCAGCCATAAATGTATGCAGGCACGTATCAAGAAATAAGCTTCTCTTGTTAGGCAACCAAACTTGAAATCTAATTTGCTTTTAAAGAACTGGCCGACAGCTCCCCCCCTAAACCATGGGCTCCTAACAAGTCAGAACTCAAGCAATGGCATTCTTAATCTTTTTTCCTGCAATGCTAGGGTGTATTTTCAGAAAAAAAGCCACTTTTCAACAGGACTACCAGCTTCTCTCCCCTCAAGATCAACTCCTTGTTCTGTTCTTGCACATTTGTTTATGTGGTCACACAGTGAATCAGATCAGGAAAATTATCTGGCTGAAAAATAACCCCTATTTGTTTGGTCAGCAGCTGCCTAAGCATCCAACTCAAGCAGTTAATGTCAGATGTTATATTAACATCAGTGTCAAATTTCTACCCACAACCTCAGAAACACCAAAAGAGTAAAATGCCAAATTAAAACCTAACCCCAAGCACGCAATGAGAACATGCTGCACTACATTGCCAGGTTAATTAGCTTCTGGCCCTGTTCTACCGACATTCCTTGCGTTCCATGCAAATATTTGTCCCAGATCTTACCACCTGAGCAGCCCCATGGGCTAGCAAAGCTGCCCCCAAACAGGTTTGATCAATAATATCTCATTATGGAGCATAAACTCTCTAAGGCAGGAACCTTTTCTTCTCATCTGTAAAGCACCTGGCATGCACTTGGCTCTATAAAAACAATATATTGCTTTACAAACTCTTTCATTTATGTAATACCCTGATTCATATCACAAGCAAGAGCCAGCACATCTGCGGGATATTAAATGCCTTCGCCCCCCCAGCTTTTACGTTTACTCTAGTTGCCTTGACACCACAACTGGCGCATTAAATGGTCTGAAAGGTTATCTAGCTTCCTCTGGCTCCCGTGTGCCAAAGCTTTTGCCTGTGAAGCTCTTCCGTGCCGAATTCCAGCAGATTCGGCAAGCTTCCCCTGCTTACAGAATCTGCCTGGAACCACTTAAAACAATTATCCCTACAGAAATGCTGTGAAACACGGTGATTTCCCCCTTTCCAAACAGCTGGAGCATCCTACTAGGATAAAATGCCAAGATACATCCCAGTTCTCCCCCCTTCTATGTTTGTCTTCAACTCTGAGCAAACGCCTTTGTAGACAACCTCTGCAAGTCACAGGCACTAAAAACCCAACACAGCTCCTTGACAAACTCAAAAGTAACCAACGTCCTCAGCTAGGAAATAAGGCATTAGGGTCCCACATTGTTCTGAGAACAGATGAGGCCTTAAAAAACAAATAACAACCCTTTATTTCCCTTCCTAAGGCCACAATACAACTGACAAAATAATAACAACAGACTACTGTACCTGATTTGCCGTCGCACGCGCATACTGAGCAAGTCTTATCCCTTGCACAGAGCAACCCCTCAGAGACAGGCCTTTTAAACTAGAGAACCCATATGGTAGTGCTGGTTTTTTTTATGAACTCCACCACCCGAGGAGGAACGTGCAGCTCGCTCTGCAAACGTAAACAGCAATGGCTCTCGGCCTGAAGGTTTTCCAGCCAAGCGCCCAGTCCTACCCGCAAACCCGACGCAGGGTGAGGTGTTGGGACCCAGGCTGTGGAAAGATAAATATTTAGAGACAAAGGCTGTCGGAGGAGTCTTTAAAAGGGAAAGGAGTCTTTAGAAGGGAAGGCTTGCTCGCCTTGCCGGTGAACCTGGCACAGAGATACAAATAATAAAAAATAATAAAAAAAAAAAAATTCTCATCTGCTTTAACACCGTTTACCCGCCTCCCTCGGCCCTGCTCAGGGGGGTCAGGCCCCAGCCCTGGGCTAAACCCCCTCCGGAGAGGGGCCTGCCCCCCCCCCGCCACCACAGGCCCACGGCATCGCCCTTATTTATCTCCGAGGCAGAGGAGCTCCAGCCAGGACCTTTTTTTATTTGTTATTTTTTATTCAATCAATAAATTGGAGCAGAAAACAGCCCCCACCCCCGCAGCTCGGGTGCCTGGCGAGGGCCTGGCTGAGGCCCGGGGAAGCCCCGCCAGGCCCGGGGAGCCGCCG
>VZSZ01002982.1:227512-241845 GCA_013398815.1 Ibidorhyncha struthersii | reverse complement strand
CGCGCAGTGGGAGGAGGTCAGAGGCGCGGGGCCGGGGACCCGCCGAGGGCAGATGGGGTGTTCCCATCTCACCGTTCACGGCCGCCCCGTGGGAGCTGTCACCTCCCCCGTCCCAGGCTCACCCTCCCCGAGGGGTGTCCCGAACCCCCACCCGGGAGGGGTGTGAGCGTGGGAGAATCCGTCCTTACAATTTGCTTGAAAAACCCCATCTTAACGCCGGGAAGCAAAAAGAATATATGAGATGATGCGTATGTTGTAGCCTTCACAGTAACCTTCTCCCCAGCACCGGGGGCACCTAAATACCGAGCGGCGGTCACTGCCCGGGCTGGGGAGCCCTCGGGAGTGTTCCCTTCCCGGCGGATCCCCCCAAGTGGGTCCTGCCGATGCCAAGGGGAGAGGAAGCCGCTGCAGACATGGATGCAAAGACATTATTCATGGCGGGCCGAGTCGGTGCGTGACTCAGCCCGTCCTCAGCGCCGGCGCGGCCGGGGTTTCGTCAGGGGAACGTGTCTGGGCACATCACCTCTGACACCAAGTTTCATCCTCTCCGGGAAGGTGGGGAGCAGCACCCCCAAAAGCCAAGGGGACGTGGGTGGGAGCTTCGCAGCCACGGAGCGTCGGACTGCTTTGAGCTGGGTGAAGAAATCCGGGTTCGGATGCTCCAGCCCGGGGTGAGAAGGTGGAGAATGGGGAAACGTGGCTTCCCGGAGCCACGTCAGGTAATCCTGACCCCGGAGCGAAGCGCCAAACCTTGTGCCGAGGAAGGATCTCGGCGCGTTTGGTGGGAATCACACACTGAGGTCCAACCCACAGTCGTTAGAAAAATGCACATGAACACCCA
Organism: Ibidorhyncha struthersii; assembly: GCA_013398815.1. Classification (NCBI taxonomy): domain Eukaryota; kingdom Metazoa; phylum Chordata; class Aves; order Charadriiformes; family Charadriidae; genus Ibidorhyncha; species Ibidorhyncha struthersii. Next base: position 241,004 of record VZSZ01002982.1, on the reverse strand, counting down.
CGTGTGAGGATTTTATAAAGGCTGAAGACAAAATGTCATTACTGTATATAAGTACGTGGTCGACCTGGAGTTGGTTTCCCAGTCAGAAGCCTTCCAGTGCCGAGCGCAGGAATGAAGCAATCCGCACGGTTCCTCACCCAGCCCTCCCCAGCAGTGAGGAACGTTTGGAAATTTGGTGGTCAAAGGGGTACGTGAAGTGTTTTTTGGGGGGGAAATGTAATACTCCTGTTAGATCAACCAATGTAGGGCGGAGAAACAGCAACGTGCCGGGCAGATGAGCGTCCTTCAGGTCTCTGGGGATGGAGCTGGCAGTGACGGAGCAGAGCACAGGCTGTTATTTTTCAAGGTGGGATAAACGTAAGTTCTACACAAACCTGAATTTCTGCCCCAAAATCAACCGGAGGATGGGGGCGGTAACAGGGGACCTCCACCCCAGCGCGGAGAGCGGGGCCGAGCAGGAGGGCGTTGGGGTTCAGTCCTGCAAAACGCACCGTCCCGCACCCCTAAGGTCAGACCCGGGGCTGTCACCCGCCTCTCGTGGGGCACTGGGGGGGGTCTCCTTCCCACCTCGAACCCCCCGAACCCCCCCGGCAGGTGTGAAATCGTCCCACTCAGGGAAGCGGATCGACAGGCGGATCACTGTGGGTGTAAAGGCTCTGCTGAGGACAAAGCCCCCAGACAAAGCCCCACATATTCAGGCAGCAAAACCCCTCTTCGGCGAGATTCGAATCTCCAAGATTTTTCTTTTATTTATTTTTTGTTATCTCTACTAACAAGCTTTTTTTCTTTTAAGTGGGAAACGTGAAGGCTCTTAATGAAACCCTCACGCTCCAGCAAAAGTCTAAATGAACCCAGTGTTCGGCTGAATGGCGTTTATATCCCAGCGAAGGCTGTTTTCCCATCAGCTCTTTGAAGTGCCCAATTAAGTGATTTTATACTAATAGGATTTTCCCCAGGAAAGAAAGACAAGAATGACAAAACGCTGAATGCTTGATTAACTCTGCCCCTAAAAGAACTCGGATCGTGTTAATTGACTGTTTCCCTGCCATATACAGCCCTTGTTTGCTCCATTTATGAAGGCATTTTGATGAGGCACCGGACCCAGCAGAGTGGAAATAGAGTCCCACCGAGCGCAAATGGGGGATGAGACAGTCCCTAAAACAAGGCCTTTGCTTACTGGAAATATTCCTGGATGCGGGAGCCGGGCTATGAATCGGTCGCTTCATTCGGCCCCTCACTCATTTTCATCCAAGATTGTTTTTAGCCCCATTCATAGTCATTAACGTAATTGCTTCACTGACTTTCCATGAGCAGCTTGGGCGCTTTGTGGGTTGGTTTGTGGTTTTTTTTTCGCTGGCAGCAAAGGACCCCATTGTTCAGAGCCCGGCGAGGGCGGCAGGGAGTACCTGGCTTCAAACCTCGGGCTCGTTCGCCTCTTTATTTACTCGCTGCTTCACCTCATTGACTCCGACCCGAGAGCAAGGCAGGAGCCTGCAGAGGCGGAGGGGGCACGGACGCCCCGCTGGGAACCGGGGCGAACGCCTCCGGCCTTTTGCTCCTTGCGGGGAAGAAGCTCCATCCAAAACATCCACAGGTTGGGCTGGGTTTTTATTGCAGCCAACTCTTCCCCGCTGGCACCTCGGCGAGGGCAGGGGGAGCATCCCCTCGGGGTGGCAGTGGGCAAAGGGAGGAGAGGGACTTCTCCAGCCCCACCGGGGCTTTCCACGGCAGGTGTGGGAACAAGCAAGCGGAGCGTGGGGCAGAATTGCTCCCATCCGTGTGGCGTACGGGGGCTCCAGCCCTCCCCTGGCACAGCCAGGCCCATGGGAAGCTGTCGACCGACGTAACTTCTCCCCAGTGGACAACACATGTGGCACAGCGCTGCTGACGAGGGATTTGCTGCTCCCCGAGCCCTGGCGTCGCTTGAAATCCATCGAGAGCACGATCTGGCCCTTCATAGCCATGCGTGAGGAGGTGGTGACTACAGAGAACTGTTGACTAACGCTTGCTCACCGTGTGTGCTTTAAAAATAATCCCCGATTCAGCAGAGCACCCTCCGCCCGGAGCAGTCAGCCCCAAGGATGGGGCGTCTGCGAGGAATGTCCCTCCGCTCCCGCTCGTGGAGGCGGTGACACCGAACCCCAAACCTGCAGCTCGGGGAGACACGCGCCGGCCCGCTCGCCCATCCCGGTGCCGGCTCACCGTGTGTCAGCGTCTGCCGGGATCTACCCGCTCATGGGACGAGTTTTGGGAATCTTGTCACCATGCGTGAGGGCGGGCACGGGGACTTGATTCACTTTGCTGGGGGGCGAGGAGTGGGGCTGGGTGTGGGGCAGAGGAAAGGGAAGGGGCAGAGGCAGGGGCAGATCAGGGCACCGGGAGTAAAGGCATGCCCAAAACAGCATCTGCAGGAGGGCAGCGCCCAGACCATGCGCCATGGACAGACGGACGGACGGCTGTCTCGCACGGTGGCTCACTGCACGGTCCTGTGCGGAGCAGAGGTAATGGGAGGGGACGGCTCTGTGTGTACAACCTCCAATAAAGCCATCAGTGATGATATGACAGCCGCCAGCCAGACGCCGGGGTAAGGGTCGATTGCACTTTCCTTTCTTACGTGTCGGTCATGCCCAGCAGGATTTCCTGGAGCTGGGGGTGAAGGCGCAGCTTTCACCCTGCACTGAACCTCCGCTGGCCTTGACACCGAGCGCTGGCACCGAGCTGTGCCAGCCCCGGCCACGGGGACCGACGCGGTCCACACAGCGCGGTGGAGCTCCTCTCGGTTCCACCCAACTGGGAGCAGAGTCGGGGAGTTCCAGGTGCCCATATAAAACCTTTTTCTTTTGGCTTCAGCCTCCCTCAGGGGTTTCTCCGCCTCGCCCACGAGAACCCAGAGTGCACCAGGGAAAGGAAATTTGCAGAACCTTGGAGCTGCTCAGTAGCGCAACAGAGGCTGGAAACAAGTTAAACGTCCTGTACTTCACCCGGCAGCAGTGATGCTGCACCAGAGCCCTTCCCACCGCCCGCAACAAACCTGGGCTTTGCAAAGACCCAAAGATTTATAGACCAACTAATATGCCACAAAGAGAGTAGGAGGGAGACAAAGAGGGAGAGGCAGGTCAGGAAACGTGAAAACCTGAAAATACCTACAGGTCAAAAAACACCCCAGCGGTCTGTCAAACTGACCCTGGGCAGGAGAAACTCCTGACTCCAGATGTGAACATTCAACCACGAGTTTCTGAGCGGTCTGTGTCAACCAGAACGACTATTGGCAGGAGCAGCAGCGCAGCACTCCTGCAGCCTCTCTCTCTACCTGGGGCAACCTCCTCCCAAAACACTTATAACAGTCACGCGCGAAAAGCTGATCAATCCACCGTTTGCCAGCACCAGGAAGCACGGCACCCAGTTCTGCAGTGACCGACCGCGTTTTAATGCGATGGCAAATAATTTCAGGATTAGTCAGAAAATGAGTGACCGCAAACATTTTATAGCAAACACTACCGGCGAGCCCTCCGTCGGCAGCGGTGGGGAAAGGCTGGGCGGAGCAGCGGGGCTTCCTCGCAGAGACACCGCTGAATATTGCTGAATATTCATGGGCAAAGCAGCCTCTGCACGCGGCGGAGATAATACCGCTCTCTCACAGCTGGCGGTAGCGATCTTCCAGCTGGCTCCAACGTGACACCCAGGGTGACACGGTGCCTCACCCTGATACCGCTGCTCCACCCTGATACCGCGGCTCCCGACAGAGGGCTGCAGCTTGCCAAGTGCCTTTCACACCGCGGCGCACGTCGTCGCCGGGCTGCTTTGCCGGTGGCGTCGGTCAGTGGCACGGTGTCTGCACGTGCTGTCGGGACATCACAACCCCTCAGTGCGTTCATGTGTTGTCCAGCGAAGTGCCCAAGGCCGGGACAGACTGACTCCGACTGCAGCAGGATGAATCCCGGGGTACCACCGGGAGGTTGTGGGGTAACACCACTGAAACCAGTGGCAAAATCCAGCTGGGAAGGAAGGACGTTTCCCTTTTCCGACTGGGATTACTCCCACAGAACATCTGACAGCTTAAAATTACTTGGAGGACGGAGCAGAAACACCAGTCGAATCAATGCAAAGATCTGTTCAACTAAAAGTTATGTCAGCTACTAAATTATTAAATAATAGATGAATGAATCACTTGGGAACATAGCGTTCCTATTGCATAGTCTATTTTATATTTGTCTGGATCTCGTGTTTATTTTAGTCCACAACAGCATTTGTTTGAAGGGCACTAAGAGAACATAACTAATGGCAGCGCCTTGGTGAAAACTTCAGAAACAAAACAGAAAACGGAGACGGTGACAGTATTTCTAGGAAGCCAGGCGGCTTCTTGCGTGGGCCGGAAGGCTGAGATGCTGCTTCAGCTTCAGCAACTGCTTTACTAAATGACTGCAGTCGTCGCCAAGCGAAAACTCTTTTTGCCTGGCTTTGGCAGGTTGAGGTGTGGAACGGAAGCCAGCTGCATTTCGGCAACGGGGAAGCTGAGACCCGCCTCCTTCGGGCAGGTCTGGGGTGCTGCGCTATCGCCTCGCCGCACGGGATCCAAGGTCGAACTGGAGCTGCTGGAATTGCACTTCTGCCCTTCGGCCTTCTGTTTGCAAAAGGGGTTGATGCTCCATTTTTTTCATGTGGGTTTTTTTTTCCTAGCTAAGCGACGCTTTGCTACATCAGCACCCGAGTGGGACGATTGATGGTGGTGACCATAGCTCAGGTTTTGGGACCTTATTTCTGGGGTATGATTTGAACATGGGCATGGGCACAGGGATTAAAAAATCCCAGCAGAGAGAGGAGGAAGTTTGTCAAATGTTCAGATGCTTCGTGGATCTTTATGTCAGGAGACATTTCGGCATCTCGTGGTGATGGGATCATGAGTGAAAGAAAGTAAAACTGGGAACTGAAAAGAGGTGATATTAACAGCAAAAGGAAAAAAAAACGCAGAACTGCTCAGGCACTCATCACTTCCAGCAGTGAATTCTGCTGCCAGGTCCCCGCAGAAGCACGTAGAGGCGCAGAGATAAGAGGCGTAACCGGGCCTTCCAGGCAGGGCCGGGTGCTGCAGGGAGACCCGAGGGCACAGCGCAGCGTCTCTCCTGCCTCCTCCAACTCCAAACCAAAAGAAAGTCAAAGGCCGAGAGCACGAAGCACACAGGTGATTTGCTATCTGGAATATATCTGAGCTCTTGGTGTGCCTGGAGCACAGAAGAGCACAGCTCCAGCCACCTGTTCGTTCTGGAGGTGAGCTGCAGCAGCTCCCCAAATGTACCTGAAACACGTTTTTTTTTTAACTAGAACCACTGTCGGTGTTGGGTAAGATTGCAGTTTCTCACCCAAGCACGACCCTGGTTAGCTGAACCTCTCTGAAGGTCGGTGGAACATCACCCATTGAAAGGACGAACATATTTAACCTCTCAATTTTTCATTTTAAGTGCAAAGCACATTCTTAGAACCATCTCTGCCATAAACAAAGAGCAGCATGTACATAAAAAGAAAAAAAAAAAGCCCTTTCTTCACAAAACCATTTGCACACAATACCATCCCGAGGGAGAGTGTGAGAAAAGAACAAAGCGCACATCAACAGCGAGTAGTGATGTCATTTAATGTGCTTCTGGGATGGGCTTAAACACCGCGCCGATGAGCGCCTGAGGAACTGGGGCAGCATTAACCTCAGGATGCTTCTGACAGGCAACAGCGGAGGCAGCTAAACCTCTCCCCAAATCAGGAACACAGCTTAACGCGTTAGTGTGAGTTCCAGGAAACCGGGCCCTGGAACAATTTAGACAGTGGGAGACAGCAGGGGTTCCCCCGTCACTCGGGAGCCTTCAGAGCAGGGCTGTCACCGAGGATGGGGTGCAAGTCCCCTAGCGCTGCTGAGGAACCACTGGGTAGTGTCCGTCTGTCCTCTTCTGGCGGGGACAGATCGCTTAGCAGGTCTCTCAAAGAATCTTTGGGAAGAGGTAAGGGATGGTCCTGGTCTTAGAAGGTCGACACAAATATTTCCTTGTAAATTTAATTTCAGAGTAGACTTTTTAAATGTGAGCCACAACGCGCTACCTGTCAGCAGGCTGGTTACTCTCTCATAGAGCAAACTGGAATCCGAGAACGTGTTGCTGGATTAAAAATAACACTTGCTAATTACACCCTGGGAGAAGGACTGTACACAGCCAGTATTTATACATTTCCCATCTTTCTCTAGAAGTTGCTAATTTTGTTCCCCATCAGACCCCCACCTGATTACATAAAACCAGTAGTTGGCTGTGTAACGGCAGTTCTGATCCAACCTAAGGGCCAACTTCTTCCATCAGCCAAAGAGTAAAATACGAAGTCAGAAACCTGAAACTGATAAATATTCCCAGTTCTGCAGACTCACTCCCTTGTGCTCAAAAACCACAATCTACTTCCCTGCAGCGTACACCGTCTCTCACGCTCCGGATTTCTTTCCCCTCCTTTCTCCTGGGTAGTTGAAACTACTGAAGGCCGCTTGTCCCCTGCCGTTCCCTCCCTGCCGCGCAACCACAAGAAGAAGCGACGTGCCAGCAGAGGCTGGCGCCCAGGCAGCGAGAGCTGCGATCCTTCCACAAATCACACCCTGCTAGAAGCGTATATTAAAAAAAAAAGGGAACACAGCTGCGTGTGGCACATGATATCATCTCAGTCCCTGGCTGCCTTTCATCCAATACAAACAGCCCCAGAGGAGCTGGTCCGTCAACATTTTGAGACCAAACCCGCCTGGGAATAGGTCCCTCTGGCTGATGGGGACACCCTGACCTCTGCCGGGGAGCCGTGACAGCGCACGGCAGCAGTCACCGCACCAGCGGCCTCGGAACCCTGTCTCAGCCGGGAGCCGGACACTTCCTGAACTCCTCAGCAGGCCAGGAGTAAAGATGATGGATTTTTCTCTACCTTTGAAGCTCACCACACTCCCAGTTTACGGTGATTTAGGGCTGTGTGGGCCTTCTGGGCCACCCGCAGCCTTCCTGCTTTTCAGCGAACACGAGGCTGGTGATGCTCCTATCACAGCACACTGCTCAGGCCAGGGGCTGGTAAACTAGTCCAGAGAGCCATAGAACCAAGGAAAAGGCCTTTAAGCTCACCAAGACCAACCATAAATAGTACCGAGTAGTTAAAAATACGTAAATAGACTCTACACCTCCACCCCAGCTGCCAACTAATGAGCCATGCACTGTCTGCACCCCACTCTCCAGGCAGCACGCAAAGCAGAATTTCTTTCCCTTCCAGCCTCGCCCTCATCTTGTCCCCGCCTGGATACCACAAGTGAAGGAAATTAAACCACAAGAGGGGTTTGACAGATTTAATCTAAACACACACAATCAAAACTGATGTAGCTCATCTGCTCTGGGATACAGGAATGAAAAGGAGCCCTCGGGCAGTTTGGGAGCTCCAATCGCACTCAAGCCATGCCATGGTTTTACACTCCAAGTGAAATCTTCATGCAAAGCTTCAGTTTACAGACCAGCAATTTCAGAAGGGACAGATATGAGGAATACCTCAAATGTTGTTACCAACCCACATCCAGGATGCAAAGAATGTTGTGAGACTTAGAATCTCCAGCTAGTTTTTTCGGTAAGCACTACAGAGCTCAGTGTTAGGCAAGAATTCAGCTGGCATCACCACGCTCACCTAAGCTGCATCTGTAACGCTGGTACAGGACACCAGCAACAGAGTGAGGCCCAGCCCCTGGCCAGGACACGAGATGGTCTGGAGCCAAACGGCAGGCAGTGACCTGCCACTTACAGCAGCGTGTGAACAGTTTATGGGTGCGCCGCAGCGAGTGCCACCTCACCCCCTACTGCAGGGCCCGCTTAATTTGAACCGAGCTGCACTACGAGACCCAAGCGCACGTTCGGCAAAGTGAATGTATGGAGCAGGTACTCAAATACTAAACGACAAGTTGTAACCAAAACTTTAATCCCAAGGATCTCACAAAAGACATTTTACAAGTGACATGAAAATTCTTGTACAGTAAAGAAATGTTTAATTCATAACTTTTACAATGTACCATTACACACTCGACACATCCACTCCAGTTGTCAGTTCTGCTGTGTATTTGGTCTATTCAGAGGTTCTGGAATAGATGGTCAATCAAACAATTGTCTATTTAAGTACTCTAGTCACATGAAGTACAAAATTAACTGACCCTACGGCTAAAAATTTATATTTCACATAATATAAAGTAGCTCAGTTCCAGGTAATGGAAGTCAGAACTGGAGCTCTGGATGAAACTGCAGCTCAGTCATTCCCTTCACACGCCACTGGCTCGACGTTCCTGACTATTTCCGGGAACTGCACTATGGAGCATCTACGTCCCACTCTGCAGAGACGGACACTGCTCACGGCCACGCATCCACAATGAACACCTCTTCATTGCACACTTCCTTCCAACAGCTGAGTCCCAGCAAAACATACCCCAGCATGTCAAGACCAGAAACATTCTTCTATCTATGCAAGACAAACTGATTACCATTCAACACAAACAAAAAATCATGGATAATGGTACATTGTAAAGTGATTAATATTACAAATCATATGATCTGCTCAGAACCATATACAGATTCACATCTTTACATTTGCCACCTGTTACAAGATACAAGGAACAAAGCAAGTTCAACAGCTAAAACATTTTAAAAATGCACCAAGCTTTATGAAGTTTCAAAACAAAACAATGTTCTGTACATACTCCTCCTGTCCTCAGATCTAATGACTTCCTGTACACAGCTCCTTCTCATAGTCCTATTTCCTCTCATTTGACCTGGAGCGACTAAAGAAGAGGAGACATATTAGTATCCAGGTGCCAAGAGCAGCAGATTTCACTTCAAACCCCCCCAGCCCAACTCAGTCGATGACATTTAAACGTTTTAAAATTATTGTTCATTTAATAAAACTAGGTATTTAATTCTTCGAGGTAAGAATCTCTCAAGACAATGGAGATGATTCTCCAGCACAACCTATTTCAGTATTACCACAACATGGAAACAATCATTTTTAGAGACTGACTCAAAACACAAAACCACTGTAAGACTCATCCTACCTGCGAGACCTGGAGAAGGAACGAGAAGGCTTGTGATTCCTCTCCCGTGAGAGTGATCTCTCTCTTCTTCTGTCTCTGGAGAGGGACCTGTTAAAGGTTACAAAGCAAGATGATTATAGAGTCAAAGTAAAGCCCAACTCAGTAGGTTAACAAGGCTATCTGAAGAGCTTCCCTTCAGGAAGTTAAGGTTTTTAACTATCCAACCTGGGGAAACTCATTTAAGATTATGGTGTTAGCCTTTCCTTCAGGTAAGAATAATCAGCTTGAGCCATACAACACAGCTTAGCCGTGTTGGAAATAGGCATCGATTCCTTCGCAGCACTTGAAATCTGTTCAATCAGGCTGTGAGTGACCGTGCCACCACTAACACAGCGTGTCCACGTATACTTACGCATTCCGCACAGTAATGCAGCGCCCTATGCTACAACAACACAAAAAACACATATGAACTCTGGAATCTTCAAAAAGAGCCCAACACAAAGCTGCGTTGCGCCGCTGTGTCATTAGCGCCTAGCACTCTGCAGCGTGCGACAGCAGAACACGCATACTATGTCTCTTATCGTCTGTGCCTGTGGCTCACAGTATCTGGAGGAGAGCAGCACATTAACACAGAAACTTGGTGAAAAACTGGCAGGAACCTTGCACAGCTGCAGAACAGAAAAACTAATTATTTCCATTCTTAATACCCTTCAACTGATAAGCCTGGAACCTCAAGTAGCTGTGGAAATATATTAACTCAGGTAAGCAATACAAAACCAGCAAACCCCTTTCTCCCTTCTACCCAATTACAATCCCTTCTCTACAGTTTATTAATGCATACAGACCAAAAATTAAGCTGTTTCAGTTTGTTTCTTTTTAAACCTCCTGAACAAAGTGGTCCAGGCTGCAATTAAGTGGTGCATACCTGCTGCGGCTACGAGAAAAGCTTCTCCTTCGTGGTGATCTAGAACCAGAAAAAGAAACGTGAGGCTTTTTATCGATTCTTTCAGCATTAACGGGGTGAGGCATTTCCCAACTTGTCAAACTCACTGTTGGGCCCAGGGAACGTGCCAAGAATAACTGGCATCCATCATCCAGTAAAAGGCATGGAAAGATTAGGCAGTAAAACAAAGCTCAGTGTGAACAGCACGTTTCCAACCACGAATTCACTTTAACTAAGAATGCTTCATAGCAGAGTTGTCCAATGCAACACTTTCCATTTCAACTAAATACACTGCCCAGAACACCACACCAAAGTCCCACAAGTGGTTCCAAAAAAAAAAAAAAATAGCACAGACCAAATGTTTTGGAACCCATGCAAGCCAAAAAGGTCCATGACAAGACATAAGAGATACCAAGTGGAAAAAAAGTGAAAATGCGCTCAGTGTCAATATTGATAATGCCATTAAGTGCTACATTAGAACTGCATATTTGTGATTGTAATTTTTAATGCCATAGAGTGTGTTTAGGCTATTTTCTTTAAAAAAAAATAAAAAAATAAAAATAACCTTAGCTCGGCCCAGTTCATCCCAAAAAGTAATTGTTTTAAGTTTTGAAAACTGTTAGTAAAACCATTTAAAGGTGATAGGATTTTTCTGGCAAGGAAAAGCTAAGTTTGTTAGAGCTTTATTAAAAATTTAGTTTGGCATCTCACATGCAAATATACTGTTTTTTACGTTATTCACAGTGTAAGAGCTTCCATATCACCCTTAAAAGTTTTCTCAAGCAACATATGTACGTTACCACTCAATTATGCACAGCCAGCCTTTGATTGAGAAAAGTAATTACTTATAAGCCGCTTACTCCTTATTTTAACCAGCAGTAAACTGTATAAGCAGGAAAAACTTACTAGTTTTTGGTTTCAACAAGCTAGAAATGGTGAGGTGAGGCTGCCGGACTGACTGCCAAGAAGAATTTGCTGAAAAGGTTTTGCCAGATGTTGCGTTGTATTTAGTTGGTTGGCGAAGGGGGTGTTGTGGATTTTTCCTGCTTTTTTGTTAGCCGAAGGCTGCTGCTGTAGTTGTTGTGAAGACATTTGGTAAATAAACAGCTGAGCTGATTGGCCGGGAATGTGTGGGCGGTCGAGGTGGCTGCTGCCGATTTGGTTAAGGTTGGAGAGAAGGCTGAGAGAAAACAGCATGCTCGGGAACCAAAGGGCGGTGCAACCTGACGACTGGCCATGCCTGGGTCATGTGAAACGACACCAGCCAAGCTGAATGGGGCGCGCTGGTCACATGACGCTGAAAGGGCTAGTTGACTGGCTAATGCAGACTCAGAGGGTGGTGAGAAGAGACATGATGGTGACTCTGTAACGGGTTCATTTTTATTAATAGATGGACCAAAAAGCATAAAAAAAATGAAAAACAAGCCATCAGTACAACCATCTATTAGCTAACAAATACTCCTAATGTGTTATTTTTCAACAGCAAAAGGGTAAGCTTGAAACCCTGACCTGAGGACTTCACTCACCTGCAACAGGTAAATTCAGTCCTGCAAAAACCACGTTGCAGACTTAAACGGCCAGACACGCTAGTCTGGGTCCAAGAACGTGTCAGTTACCAAAAATCCTGCTATATTTTAGAGCTGGGTTTGCAAACCTCAAGTGACAGCATTGTCACACGATGTCTTAATTCCAAACTAACACTAAAGTGTAAAGATTCTAGATGTTTAGAGCAACTGTTACTTGATCTATTATTAAACAGCTGCCTACTCGGAAAGTATTTAAATTGTGCAAACAAAGCGGAGAAACACATCTGTATGAAAATGCTAAGCTGCTGTATGTCATGTTTTGCCATTATGGAATAAAGGAAAGGAACAGCCTAAGTTGAAGTACTGGGAAGAAAGGGAAAGTGTGACTAGAAGATGAGCAGATTTTAGGAGGAATGAGGATAAGTCCAGGATAGAGGGCGCTGACTACCAACTTGCACAGTGACCTAAGGACAAAAGCCAACATTCAACACAACTTAAGTTCCCCTTGATTTTGTGGGGGTTTGGGGTTTTATTTTTTTTTTTTTTTTTTTTTAGCATTTGCCATCTCCAAATTGTGATCAGATAGATGAATGTTATCCATCAACATGCTTTTAAAAAGCCTGCTTCTAGGATGCTAAGTGGTAATAGTACCAACAGCTCTACAAGTGTACTTTGACCTAGGGTACCTGCGACGGGGAGGAGGACTTCTTCTGCGATAGTCATCTCGAGGACGCCTGCCCCAGGATGGAGGTGGACCACGGTTCCGACTCCGTTTCTCACCATTGGAGAGCTCCACTCTGACACGACACCCACAGAGGGTTCTGGGAAAAGGGATTGACATCAGTTAGCATGTCCAGGGAGAAGTCTGCACGCCTAAGAAAGCCTACAGAATCGAGACAGGGAAAAGGAACAGACAAGGGGAAAAACATCCTGTCTATACACGTTAGCCAAAGTACACAGTATTCGGAGTCTAAAGAAGTACACTCCAGAATGACAGAGAAAAGGTCTGGCTACTTCTGAAAGCTTGCCATGCTATTAAAATAGGCAGAGAAGGAAGCAAGGAGTCCCCCTGATCAGTTTTGCCTCTTTATAGGAACACCATCTTGAATCTAACTAAAGCACACCAAGAGGTCCAAGTCATCTCTAACTTGGCAGTCTGACTCTAAAGTGTAAAATCAATTGTCCCAACACTATTCCTATACTTTTAAGAAAGACTACCCTTGTATAACCATACAAATAAATATTGCACAACAAACGTGTCAAGTTCTTTTGCTAGCTGAAGCTTCCCAATTTAAACTGCAGCACTACCCACAATTTCTCTTATTTTCACCAGGCAAGCCAAACGCTCAAGAAGCACATTTTTACCTTCCATCTAGTTCTCTTACTGCATCAGCTGCATCTCGTGGATCTTCAAATTCCACAAAGGCAAAGCCAGGAGGATTTCTCGCCACCCATACACTGCGCAGTGGTCCATAGTAGCCAAAAGCTCGCTCTAATTCAGTTTTGTTGCCATTGTTTCCAAGGTTACCCACATAAACCTTGCAGTCCAGCGGACAAGAGTCACGATGCATAGCTAGGACATAAAAAAAAAAGCTCACGTATATTTAACATACTAGAAGTGCTTATTCACTTACAAGGGAAGTAATTCTGCCGGTTGCTTTCCCCAGAAACTTCAACAGCGATATAGTATGACATGATAGAAACATTAACCTGGGTGGAAGAGGTGGCGGGGGTGGGGGGGTCACGGGAGTGTTTAAACGGAAGAGCTAGCTGCTATATCGTAATCGTGATTAAAATTCACTACTTCGGGGAATTTCGTTTACTTTTAAGGCACCCAACTTTTACGGGGGGTGTTCCTCTGCGCCCCTCTCCCCTTCCCGAGTTACAGCGGGGGCCGGGCCTGCAGGGGGAGCGCTGCGCGGGAGTAGGGCTCCATTGTTCTCGGAGCGGGATTCGGGGGTGGGTGAA